>OOFE01012531.1:0-19672 GCA_900323365.1 Monocentris japonica | reverse complement strand
CACCCCCGAGATCTACATCAGCCAGAATGTCTACGAACAGCTACTGGACCTGCTGCTGGAGGGTGTCAGTGGCACACGTAGGTTCTGGTTTGGGCTGGACTTGGTCTGGCTGTTCTGTTCTTGTGTTGTCATTTTTTTTTCCTCTTCTCACTTTCACTTTTGTCTTCACTTTTTAACATAACACTACTCTACATACGATACTATTCTCGTTTACTATAGTGTACTTGATCTCTTAGAAAGATATAACCAGTTTCACTGCATTTCAGAACCCGAGGAGGTGGTTGAGTTTGTGGAGGAGGTCACTGCTAGCCTGCTTGCTGACCAGGAGGTGCGTACCTTCGGGGAGGTGATAGTACCAGTACTTGATATCTTCCAGGGGCGCATCAAAGACTTGGACCTGTGCCAACCTCTCCTCTACTCCTACCTAGATGTCCTCCTCTACTTCAGCCACCAAAAAGATATTTCTAAGGTCAGGAGGCATGCAGGAATATTTTGTTTGCAGTTGTTACTGTAAAGTACCAAATGACATTTCCAGTTATATGCAGTAATTACTTAACATTTCAAAGTCTTTGCCAGACTTTCAAAGTGCTCTCAAACTGTCAAGTTTATGTGAGTTCAGTGCCCACAATTTTCAAAACCCTTCCACAGTTCACCACATTTTCTCCACTACTCCTAGGTGTTGGTGGAGCACATTCAGCCCAAAGACCCAGCGAATGGTTTGCAGTACCAGAAGAGCCTACTGGGGGCAGTGCTGAGTATCTCCTGCCTGCTAAAAACCCCAGGTGTAGTGGAGGGACACGGCTACTTCCTCAACCCCTCCCGTTCCAGTGCCCAGGAGACAAAGGTCCAGGAAGCCAACATCCACCAGGTGAACAGATGCTCTGTTGTTTGCCATTTTTTTCATTGGCTGAGACATGTTTTCTTATTCATAATCAAGAATAACAAGGTTAATCTTACTATTTGCCTTTTCGCAGCACCACCACACCTTTTTAATCATTTGTATGTCCCATAAGCAATTCATAAAAGCACATAGCACATAAAATACCACCAGCTCTGGTAAGATGATATATTTAGACTGACCCGTTAATTCATGTTTAAGAAAACACTCCACAGTGACGTTTTCAGCATGGCATTGCATCAGTTAGGGATGGCAAGTTTCACTCTATATTTATTTTGAGTATTTTGATACAATTTTTGTCCATAGTCTTTAATACTACTGAGAATAAGGCTCGTGGAGGAATGTGGCTCCATCATGGAAATCACAGCCCCAGTAAATTTCTGAATAAGTTCAAATTACCAAGATAGATACAGATTTTGTGCACTGCAATGCTGTCACCGTTGAGTTTTTTTTAATATGGCCCAACTGTAAAATAGAGATGAAGAGCCTGTTCTCTTATATTTCACCAGTCCAAAAGAGCAGGGGTCCAGTTTTGCTTCACCTAACCATTATTGTTGAAATCGTTGCAATTATTTTAAAGGGGTATGACAGTCTGAAAAATGCTTTTCTACACACTGTATTGAGCAAATAAGTAGGGCATTGACAGAATATTGGGCCTATTTGCACTCGCTATTCATTAATTCTTGATTGTGGTAGCATGGAAAGCAAAGCCCTCGTGTCTATAGTTCATTTTAGCACATGAATAGTAAATTGTTTGTAATGCATCATGACCTTGCTAGTTTGCTCACAAATTTTATATTTGGATGCAAAAGTTACTATGCTCATGTAGCCTTCATCCCTATAACTCCTACCTGAGAAGGGCTTTTGAGTTAAGGGCAGGGATTTGTCATTTGAGCTTGTAACCCTGCAAGTATGCACACGTTACAAACACAAGTGACAGTGTATAGAGCTAATGATCTTTACTTTTTTGTGGTTCAGTTTATGGGTCAGTTCCATGACAAACTGCACCAGATCCTGAAGAACCTGCTTCAGCGCTCCGGCGAGACACGCCACCTGCTCCTCTCCTGGTTAGGGGGCTGTCTGCAGGCTAATGCTGGCCGGACCAAGATATGGGCCAATCAGATGCCAGAAATTTTCTTCCAGATGTACGCCTCAGATGCTTTCTTCTTAAACTTGGGTGCAGCACTGCTGAAGCTGTGTCAGCCCTTCTGCCGGCCGCGCTCACCCAAACTGCTCACCTTTAACCCCTCTTACTGCGCCCTCAAGGAGCTGAGCGAAGAAGAGAGACGCAATCGCAATGTGCATGCCAGAGGTTAGTATGTGTGTTGAGAGTGTGTCACAACTGCTCCCTTTTACTACTTTCAATTTATTTTTTCATTTAATTGTGTATAGCAGCTTTCATGTGTCGCAATTCTGATATTTGATGTCTTATTTATGGCAATTTAGGATTTTCAGGTAGAATATTCTCAATTACGTGACTAAATAATAAACTGTCTCCTGCACCAGGTCTAGACAAGGAAACCTGTCTGATCCCTGTGCCCCCTCAGCAGCAGGTGGAGTTGGCCCAGTCCTACAGCCTGCTGACTGAAAACCTCATCTTCACACAACTCACCCTGCACCTCGGCTTCCACAGGTACACACACACACACACACACACACACACACACCAAAACAGAAAACACGCACAGATCCCCAAAGATGTTTAAGTGAGGGTGGACACTTTCTTCACTTATAGACGGCACAGTTTCACAGCTCCTACAGTACCTTTTGTATATGTCCCTCGTGTTTACACCATATGTCAGCATTAACCTGTGTTTATATCCTTTTCTCTTTGTGTTCGTGCACCTGTGTGCATGCGTTATGTGTATACACAGACTCCACGAGCAAATGGTGAAGATGAACCAGTCTCTCCACCGGCTCCAGGTTACCTGGCAGGAAGCCCAGCGAACAGGCAGCCCAATGTCCGAGCAGCTCCTGGAGCAGTTTGAGCGTCTAATGATAGTTTACCTGTCCACCAAAGCTGCTGCCACACAGCCTGCTATGCTGCAATGCTGCCTGAACCTCCAAGCCTCTTCTGCTGCTCTACTCGTTCAGCTGGGTCTGGGAAACCAGGGGCCTGAACATGTATCACTCAGTTTTCCCTTGCCTTCCCTACAGAATAATATGCTCTGCTATGTACCAGGTAGGTAACATCTCCAAGTACACTAAAGATGTAGTGAAATAAGAAGCCAAGCTCCAGTCATTCAACCATTCAGTCATTGTTAGTCATGTTGAATATTCTTGACATTACAGTCATAATATAAGTATGCATTTTTTATGTGTCTCAGAGTTTTTTGCAGAAAACATGGGAGATTTCTTCATCTTTCTGCGTCGATTTGCGGATGACGTTTTGGAGTCATCTGCTGAAAGTCTTGAGCAGATCCTCAACTTCATCACTGTCTTCATGGGCAATGTAGAGAGGTACAAGACAGAGACGTACAGTATCATGTGATTGTAGTCAGTTGTCAGGTGTAATGAAAGGAAGACCCACAGGGCCTAGTGGGGCATAAATGGTACAGAGCATCTTGAACTGTTCACACATTATTCCAAACCTCACTGCCCTGCCTCCCCAATAGGATGAAGAACCCACATTTACGGGCAAAGCTGGCAGAGGTCCTAGAGGCAGTGATGCCCCACATGGAACCTGTGTCTCCCGGTGCTGCTCAGCCAATCATGTTCCAGCGAGAGAGAGTCTTCTGCTCCTACAGAAATGCACCTCAGCTGGCTGAGGCCCTCATCACTGTGTTTGTAGACATTGAGTTCACCGGTGAGTTCACCGGGTTCACCGGTGAAACTGTTAAGATCCATGCAGATTGTGTGTGCGTGCCTGTGTGTATACCAGAGATCAAGAGACAAGAAGAGTGTGGAAAGAATTGAAGTCAAATAGCAGATGGTGATGAACTGTCCTTGATTTTATTTTGTTTTTTCCCTTCACTTTTTCTCAGGTGATCCTCACCAGTTTGAACAGAAATTCAACTACAGAAGGCCCATGTATCCCATCCTCAAGTACATGTGGGGCAAGGACAACTACAGAGAGAGCATCAAGGTAATAAATACTCAAATAAAGACAAATTTAAGAATACATCTGTGGGATATCTATATCTCAAAGTGCCCTTCATCTTGTTGAATGTCCTGTTTCAGCGTCTGGCTCACTATGCATCTGAGAACCTGGAGGCCATGAACCCCCCTCTGTTCCTGAGGTACCTCAACCTACTGATGAATGATGCCATCTACCTACTGGATGAAGCTATTCAGGTGAGAGACATTATGGAGTTCACTACCTTCCATCAAAATAAATTAAATTACACACTGACCTTTAGCAAACAAGTTCTTCAGTCAAGTTACCATTGTGCAATAAGAAGATTTGAAGAAATTTTCACCTTTTGTGTGTCCATTATTTATTCACTCTTCAGTGATGGATACTAATGCCAGTGCATCAGCTTTAGCACACTAAATACTGGACACACACAGAAGAAACCATATTTTGCCATCAGGTTTTCATAGGCTCAATTTACTACCAAAATAATATTGATACTCTCTCTTCTTTTTTGTAGTACCTGAGTAAAATCAAGCTTCTGCAGCTAGAGCGGGATCGAGGGGAATGGGAAGGCCTGGCCCCTGACGCCCGAAGAGAGAAGGAGTCTAGCCTGCAGATGTTCGGACAGCTTGGGCGCTTCCATAACATCATGTCCAACGAGACCATCAGCACGCTGGCCTTCCTCACCTCAGGTCAGGCGGAAAGGATAGCTACATGTAATCCTGTGTATTGGTAAATGTAATTGAAGGCTATTTTCATCCCATGTGTCTTCTTTGCCCTTTTCCTGACTTTCTTACTCCCAGAGATAAAGGGCATATTTGTGCACCCCTTCCTGGCTGAGAGGATCATCTCTATGCTCAACTACTTCCTGCAGCACCTGGTGGGGCCCAAGATGGGTGCCCTAAAGGTCAAGGACTTCAGTGAGTTTGACTTCAAGCCCCAGCAGCTCGTCTCTGACATCTGCACCATCTATTTGAACCTCGGGTATGTTCAGAACGCCGCTCCTTTGCAAACTGAATGGATGATCAAAACTGTACATCATAGATTGTAAACAAAATGTCACAAAATGCCAAAGTGCTGCAAATATGGCTTGCAATATGTTTCATAGATTTGATTGTCAGTGCATTAAGTAAATCACTGTTCTTGTTCCTAAACACAAATTAATAATGTTTCTTTGTGTCTTTGGCAGTGATGAAGAGAATTTCTGTGCTACAGTCCCTAAAGATGGCCGATCGTACACGCCTACGCTCTTCTCTCAGACAGTTAGGGTCCTGAAGAAGATCAACAAGCCTGGAGACATGATTGTGTCGTTTGGACTGCTTGCTGACAAAATCAAGGTGAAATTGCACTTTGACATCCTTGTGCAAGAGATACCACTGGAACTCATGTTTAGTTTTATGAGTAGATATTTTGCAGTGCTTGCAGTGGACATTATACCTTGACAATATTTAGAGTACGAAATAGGGTTTTGAAAAAACGCATGCAGATATAAAGGATGTATCCAGTAACTCACAGAGGATCACATATTTATTACTGCCTGTTTCTCTGTCTTAGCCCCATGCAGACAGACAGCAGCAGGAGGAGGAGACATATTCAGATGCCCCAGATGAGTTCTTGGACCCCATCATGTCCACCCTGATGCTGGATCCTGTTCTACTCCCATCCTCCAATGTAACGGTTGACCGCTCAACCATAGCAAGGCATCTACTCAGGTCAGATACTTCCTACAAAGTCTTACTGCAACGTAGAATAATCTCCAGTGGGCAACATCATCACATATTGGATTTCTTTTATTTTATTAGTATGGTCACTAATTGGCTTTTCTATACGCAAAGAAATGAGGGGGTCTGTGTCTTTGTTCTAACAAACATTTGATGTATTACTCAAAATCACAAATTAAACTTAGTATGATGTATACATATACAATTAGTGTGCAGTAGTCAAATGGGTAACCATGCATTGATCATTTTCTCCTTGTAGCGACCAGACAGACCCATTCAACCGTAGTCCTCTTACCATGGACCAGATCAGGCCAAATGAAGGACTCAAACAGCAGATCTTACAGTGGCTGGATAAACATAAGCAGGAGAGCCTGCAGTTGGGACCTAGCGGCTAGCCTTGATCCCGCTCAGCGATGAACAATGACTGCATCCTTGTTTTCTTTCCTCGCCCACTACTAGTCTGCTTCTTGGCTAATCCATGGTGTGCTTGCTTCTGTGGATTTCTTCAGACTCCTCTGGTCCAAATTGACATTGCGACAGCCTTTCATGCAGCCTTCATGTTCAATGGAATATAAGAATTTTTGACCACAGTCAAGGCAAACTCTAGCCCACAGAGTGGTGACAAGTTCAAAATCTGTTCTACTCCCTGTGTATTATCAGTTATTACATTCAGAACTATGGCCAAAACTATCAATTCAACAGGCCTTGTTGAATGTACTGTATTAACTCCTGACTGACCAGCGGGTCTGCCAAGATTTTATACTGCAGAGCAAGTATTTTTGGGAACTCTGACGGCAGAACAGGAATCCTGTCTAATTTGATTTGTCCACATTCATACAGAAATATATGCAGAGGTCATCACACTTTACATTTACCTGATTAACTAATTTATCCTAGTCTAGCATTTTGAACAGAATTTATTTGTGTTGTATGCAAGTATAATGTATGTATGTGGGCAAACACTTCTTCATCAGTGGAATCGGTGCCTAAAACCAAGAGCCTTGCAGTAATATCAATGAAAAAGATCAAACTTATTTCATACTCTTAAAACACATTATTAGTTTGTTCCTTTGTGACATATGGGGAACTATTTTATAGGATCTAAAAGTAAAATCAAAGAAGAGCAGCAAATGATAAAAACGTGTTTGAGTAGCTTTTTAAGGTTTTAAATTCAATAAAGTTTGATTGTTGTGCAAAAGAGCAAAATGTGAGGGAAAGAATATTTGTTGGCATACAATCATACTGTATGTTGAACATTTACCACCTAAATGATTACATGGGTTAAATTATAATGCATTTTTTATGTTTTAATTGTGATTATTAAATGATTATTTTGGATGTACAGTATGATTTAAGAAATAAAAAAACTATTGCGTGTTATATAAAAAATGGTTATTGTCTCATTCAGAATAATAATATAAGATCTCATGCTTTTCTGGTCAGTTGTATTACAAAACCTAGGTATTTTAACCAGTACAGTATACAACATCGACAGAGGACCTCCAAAGAATGAGTAGTTGTGTTTTTATAAGTGGACAACTTTGTTTAAATATATAGATTACCCATCAGAAACTGGTATTTGAAATGTCACCTATCTTATCAGAACAAGGGTATTAATTGCTGAGATAACTTTCTAAGTAAATAGTCAAAACAGCAGTATGTATGTCAGAATGATCTTTTTCTCTTCATCTGGTCATGTCAACTGTGTCTCAATTGTCTTTTGGTAGCACACCACATTCAGTTTGGGGGATGTTTACTATTGCTATATTTTGTCCCAAAGTTGATTTTTTTTTTTTTTTATTTACTCCTTTACTGTCAAGGTTGTACAAGTCAGCTGTTACAAATACCCTTTTATTTATTTTAAATTTACATTGAACAGAAAATTTACATTCCTTGCACTTTTCTCTGTGATGAACCAAAATTGAGTTTTTGGTCTGGTCCAGAATGCACTCTCTGGCAGACCTAGTGTCTGCATATGAAAGAAAGTTAACAGTCCTTTCACTTCTTCCTGTGCCGAACCCAGATAGGGTTTGTTTGGTTTGTGTTTACCTCCTGACTATACTTTCTGGCAGGCAGCTGTCAGAGTGTGGACATTATAAACAATGAACAATCCTTGCACTTCATTTCAGATGAAATACAATTATGGATACACTATCCTATCTGTGGTCCTTTCTACAACATGATGAGAAAGTGAATTTCACATAAGTTTCAGAATTTGCTTTTCACTTTGATACAGTAGCCTACTTTGAATAGATCTCAGATAAAAATCCCAAATAGGGTAAATGCATTTTTTGTAGCACAAAAGGATGTGCAAAACCAAGGAGATGAATACATTTTCAAGCAACTTAACTTAAAGAATTCATTTAATTCAATCTCTCCTCCATTTGCCAAGAATCAGACAAAGGGTGCAAACCAAATAAACTTACTGATTCACTGTGTAAATATGTCAGTGACTGAGAAAATCAGATCTGTTCTAATTCATATACAAATGGAGGGTGAATTGGGTTAGGTAACACAAAAAGTAGTTATGTGACCTGGTTTAAGTTGTGTTCCCAGTTGTTTTAGGTAGGTAACCCCATACTGAATAGCTTGACTGGGAATTTTTCAAAGAACTCCCATTTTCATCAGGGGACCCAACATAGGGTGCTGACACCTGTATGAAAATTTGGGACACAAATTAAACAGCCATACATCTTACTAATTTTCCCCAAGTTAGTCAATAATCACCCTAAAATGTGTAGCTAGCTAGAAATTTAGTATATCCAGACACTTTGTCCATTGAAGTGCATTTCAAAGTACAAAGACAATTGAAAAGAGACACAGTGTAAGAAAATGTACAGTAAGATAATCTGGCAGTGCTAAGGAGTTTGCTTTAGCCAACTAGATTGTTAGCTGAGGGAGCTTCTGATGTGACAGTGGCATGAAGCTGGAATTCATTGGGACTCAAATTTGAATTAAATAGTGGACAGTTTCATGGTGTTGTAAATCTGGACAGCAAGTAGAAAACAAAAAATGTGGATAATGAAGTTCCCTCTAGCAAACTGAAAGTTAGTGCTTAACCTGTCTTCAGTGTTATTTTGTCAATATAATCTTTCTCCATAACGCCTAATGATACAGTTGACTATTATGTTGCATTATTTTTGATTTGGTAGTTTATCTTTTTTTTCTTGACAGAAGTGGTGAAGGCTGCAGTACAGTGGGGCATACAATTAGCCTCCCACTTTCTTGGTAAAAGAAACCGCAAGCAAGCTAACGGTCTCTCCTTGTGATTCAACTGTGAATCTCTTTTCCCGGGCAAAGCCCCTGAACCTGTTTTGGATTTAGCCATACAGAGTCTGAATAGGAGCACTGAGGAAATGCATTGTCGGGGTTTCTTCAATTCAACCCCGCAACATGCATAATGATGTATCAACCAGTGAGACTAGAGCGCTTTGGTGGAGGTTGTTTATGTGGAGTGCTGGTTTAGGGTTCCGCCCACTGAGTTCTCTGATCGCAGGGCAGACAGGCAGAGTGTAAAATGGCGCACAGCTGTCGGTGGCGGTTCCCCGCTCGGCCCGGAGGGAGCAGCAACTCCGGTACCGGGAGGAGAGCGGGCCGAATCAGGGTCACTGCCTCTCTCCGGAATGTCCCGGGGACCCACCCTAACGTGACTGGACTCGGTCCCGGGTTTGATGCTGCACTACAGGTCTCTTCTGTTATCGGCAGCAACCTGCAGAAATTTCGGGATGTTTTGGGGGAATCGAGTGACTCGAGCAGCGGGGAGGTAAGCACAGGACAGGACCAGCCTGATGGTAACCCGGGAGCATCGAATAGACAACAGCCGTCAAGGTTTACCCTGGGACCCCTTTCTTACTGTTGAAATGAAGAACTAGCAGTTACCCTCTTTGCCAAATGTTGACCATCTTTTCCTGTTCTTAAGTGTGGCTGGAGAGCAAACTTGTCATTGCCAGGATGCTCAGTAACTTTGAGTTGGTTGTTTGGCCTTTATCGCCATGTAGCTAGAAACAAGGCAATTATGATCTCAACAGTTTTGTTGGAAACAAAGTTTTCTTCACATCAGTGGAGTGTGAGTTTAAGCTATATCCACACAGTTTGTGCGGATTGTTGCTAGCGTCAGTCTGTTAGCCTGACTACTTTCCAAGCTGTATAAGAATCACTTGGTCCTATCTCGTTAATTAAAGCATGCCATATAGTGAAGTGAACACATATCAAATAGCCTAGCAAAGTCGTGACTATGCTGTTATGGAGCTGCAAATTTGTAGTTGCAACTACCTGGCTAACTTGACATTAGCTTGATTTGAGCCTTTAAAGCTGGGCATATGTTACCTTCAAGTTGAGTCTTTCGTTTACACATAACATATACCGTTCTGTATGAAAACTCATTTCACACAGCGGGATGTTTAGCAAAATGTAAAAATGTATGTTCAAGACGTGTCATCAAACTGCAAACAGCATGGGACTTCCCAGATAGCGTGCTATGTGTTTGAAAACAAAACATGTCAACTTGAGGGGACAAGAAACCAGAATTGTGGTTTGCAGCTAACTTAGCCTCTGCCCACCTCGCCTCCGAGAAGAGCTAGTCATAAATCACTTCAGTTGCTTCTACATTTTCATAGAATAGCGTTTGTCAGTTTGCTAGCTAACTAGCTATCATTTATTTCGAGAGCTCAATGGCTGTCTGCTTGCAGTGAGGTGTCAACCTTCGAACGAGGCTTAGCTAAGCTAGCTAGTTGGCTTGCTAGCAAGCTAGCTGTCTACATCTCATAGCTAAAACCAGACATTTATTTTCCTGTCTACGCGCTGGCAAAGTTGCAGGTTTGTTCGGGAGGTTGTCTACCACCGGCCCGTACCTTGCTAAGCAGTGTGTTAAGCATTGTAGCTAAAGTTAGTGGAGCTCACACATAATAAAATATTTCTAATGCTATTAATTGTAGTGTTTAGCTAGAACAGCCACCATGCTACGCACTACGCCACGCTAGCCATTGGGGCTATTGCTGATGCATAGGAAAATGGGAGGTGGACATGTTTTCCCCCTCTCCACACAGTGCGTAGCTAGTACCAAAATAATATCTCGTTTATGGCTAATGCTAGGTGATGACGTCTGATACATAGCCATATTCTTAAAATCACACTCTTTAATGTTAAGGTACTTGCATGGGTATCAGTGGGGTTTGGTATCTAATTTGCCTGATTTGATCAATGGAATAGACTAGCTACTGACAGAGCGCTTGCTGCCTGCCTACAATAACAACGAGCCCCTTCTTGACGGACCTTGTGATGTGGGGGTGTGTTCGCTTTAGCGAACTACCATCTTCCTTTTTCATGATGAGCAGCACGCGTTCATTGCAGTGGGAGTATACTGGGGGATATATACCACTAGCTTTAGTGCTCTAGTCTGATCATACAGTAATGTTCATTTGGTTAAAGCACAGCAGTGTTTACATACATACCCGCTGGGCGTTTTACTGTGAAATATCATTGTGAACTTGTTTTTGACTTCAGTATAGTTTTTGACATAATATTAGATTTTTAGTGTCAATTGTGTGAACCACCAGAGCAGTTAGACCTTATAGGCTATGGCAAACCCTCCTCATACATCTTTATCCACAATCCCATGTTATGTCAAATATAAATCAGACTTTGTGAGCCAATGGCTTTTAGGTAAAGTGTTTAGAAACCTCTCCTACCACTACCACCAAAGACTCACAATGAGTGAAAATATACCAGGATCTGCGATGTAGAGAGACAGACGGGATCATTAAGTCCCCATGGAACTTGAAGCCCATGGAAGTTGCAGACACAGCATGGTGATTTCATTGAGAGGCAATGTAGTGCCTGCCTGGCCAGACTGGGGCAGGATTGTTCAGACTCACTGCAGCCTGCTGAGCCCATAGGGCAACTATGAACAGAGGGCCAGCCGGACACTTGGCCACCCCTCTTTCTTCCATCCAGGCAGAAAGACCCAAATCCACTTCAGACACACACGGCCCCGTCAGAGAGGCAGAGCAACTTTTCTTCTGACAGCTGCCACTTTGGAATAGATTACTAAGCCTATTGGGGTGGCTCAAAAGGGTGCTTGTCGGCTGTTGCTGTCCAAATGGAGGCATTTGTTAGCTTTTGTGTGTGTGTGTGTGTTGGAAATTCATTTTCTTGATCCAGCCAAATTGTGGTTGCTTGTTTTGGTGCTGAGTGCAGTCAGTGTTGACTTTTTGTGATACCCCCCCACCTCTCCAATCCCACTGTTCATCTAATCAGACTTTGAGTCATTTTCCCTTTTTATTCTTGGTCAATTATACCCTGCCTTCTGCTGTGTCTATTCCACTCACAGATTAAGACCAATGTTTAATCATTCATACAAAAGTGCAGCTGAATAGATGTATCAAACCAAATGTCTCTTTGCCCCACTGGTTTGAGAGAAATGGTGTGTTTGAGCGGAAGGGGCTTCAGTCCAGCAGGTGTTTGGCCTATTTAAATGGAAGCCCCCCCCCTTGCCCATCCCTGAGACAGCGTGTGGATTGGAGCAGGAAGCTTTGTGTCTGCTTTTATTCTAGCTCTCACAAAGTGCAGGCGGCTGAAAGAGCACAGGCAGGGATATCAAAGGGTGTGGGGCGACCCCTCCTCCCCACGGGACAACGCTGGGAGGAGAATTAGTCACAGACCCTCCCATCCATGGCTTTATTCTGATACAGCAGGCGGGCAAAGGGCTTTCACCTCTGCTTTAGGAGTTGCCTGGCTGAGAGAAAGGCGGCAATTGTGTCGTCTTTCTTTCTGTGTGTGTGTGTGTGTGTGTGTGTGTGTGTGGTGTCCCTCAGACTTTATGTCCCTTATTGCACTTAGGGTAGGCGTGTCTTCTTTTGTCTTTATTTTGATTAGAGCTTCAACTCACACTGCCTGCTTGTGTGTGTGCGTGCGTGCTTGTTTGCCTGTTCCCATGACTATCTCAGTCTCCTTGGGTGTGAGGTTAGAGTTAGGAAGAGGAGGTGGCAGCTTCTTCCGGAAAGTGTTTGGTGTATGTCCTGCAGAGTAGCACTTTGTCTAGGGGTGCTTGGAAAAACAAATGTCTACCTTTTGTTGGGGATGATGGGGGCCACAAAGCAGTTCCACCAGTTGTGGAAGGGGGTCATTGGCTGCTGAATAAGGTTCTAATCACTGAGCAAGACAGAAACTTAAGTCAGCTCTAATATTTTGTCCTCTGTCATTGACTGCAGTAATTCTTGGAATTCCTCTGTGGCCTCTTCTAAGGGATGTGTCATCAGAAGGGCATATAGGAGTATGAGCTCATCACCAATTGAAATTCCAGGAAGGGATGAGGCACAGTGTCTGTACAGTAAATCCGAGAGGAAAGTTTCCTAGAATGTGTCAAGAAAGTGTTTGTTCAGACCAGAGTGGAATGGCTGCTTAAGAGGTGCTCTCTGGTGTTACGCGTATGACTGGGACCTGAAAACTCACCTCTTAAACACATATTTCAAACCCCCCTCTTCCCGTTTAATCACATTCGCTGAAGAAGGATGTTTGGCCTGTGCGGCAAATAAATACACATAAAGGAGTGCTGTCCTGTAATCTTTATTGCCGGACTCTGGGGGGACGGCCTGTAAGAGCGAATGTCCCTGAGTTGTTCTACATGTCCATAGAAAATGTAAAAAATGTATGTTTTCTGTTTGAAGACGGTGTATTTTGTAAGCCTTTTTAAACTATCAATGTTAAGATTGCTTGAGCTGTGTTTCTTTCATATTCTTCTCCTCAGGATAAACATGGGATGAACATCTAACTTAAGTTCCTTGAAAAGTTCTCAGTAAAAACGTGTGAGTTTGGAGCAAATTGTAGAATTTTAAATTTCACTTTTGTTTTCACGGGAGGCTCTGTCGGATTGAGTTCAATGCCACTGGTCTACTGATCTGTCTCATACGCCGGCAAGATTAGTCTCCGGAGCGACAGAACATAACGTGATGTGCTCGTTATTAAAACAAATTAAAGGCCTATTCAAAGTAGATATCAATCATTTGCGATGTGCATATTGCGCAAGAAGTTCATATTGCAACTCTGACTATAATAACATCTGAACATACTTTGAGTATACAGCTACAATCCAAAGGATTCCTAGAATAAGTCAGAACTGCTTGAGTTGTCTTTATTGGTAATTACGGGGAAAATTGAGTCTAGACATATGCATGTTCAACGTTAAGAATTTATTCCACTTGACTGGCCGGGCCAGTAGGCCAGAGTTGCCCTTGCCCCTTGTAGGCAAAAACAAAAATAAGCACTTTTTCATAAATTTAAGTAATAACTTAAATCCACCTTACTTGGAAATTGGTGATAAATGCTATGGAACTGATTTCATAATTTTCAAGTTCACCCCGAGGAAACTGTTGTTACCTCACAAAGAAGCAGCCTTTTATTTTTCGTTTTGTAATTCGAAATGGCCACCATTTCCCTTCCACACAACTCTCTGACTAACTGAGGTGGCATCTAATCTGATTGGTCTGAAGAAGCACAACAAAGAGGAGAGTAGAGAGGCAAATGGCAGAGCAGAGAGGCAAAGATAGCGGTCTTATCACCGGTTGTGAAATGGTAATAACAGAAACTTTTGGCCCTGTGACTGCCTCCAGGCAATCTGTCTTGTCGAGCCCTGCATATGGATTCACTGGATGTTTGAAAGAATGAAGTCCTCTTCAATTAAATCTTCTTCAATTTGATCAACTATTCCCTAATGATCAGTTGCATCACTTGAAGTGGGAGAGTGGTGTTTCAATGATGGCAGATAGCTGTGTGGCATATGTAGTCAGTGGTGGGATAGTTTTCTCTTCTTCTCTGGCTTCTGTTTTAGATTGAGTAATGCTGATGTTTGTTGAGAAAGTCTACTTGAAGTCAACAGCCTATCCTCTGTAATCGGTTTGATTTTTTTTATTTTTTTTTCTTCTTCAGGCTATCTCGATGAAAGAAAGTAACAGTCACATTAGCTTTCTCACCTCGCCCACACACTGTCAAATTGATACAGAACTGAATACCTGAAACTAAATCCACATCCGTTTCATGCTTGCAAGGGACAGGCCCTTCAGAACCATTATCATCAGAAAATAATGTTGTAGCTTCCACAGTGAATAAGATTGGTCTCCTCTCTCTAGCTCAGCCTGTTTCCTTCAGGGCAACCAAATTCATGCACCGATCACTTAGATAAGATGTTACAGAGCAACAGGAAGGAAGAAGACTCAAATTTGCTTGATGAGGATGATGGAAACAAAAAACCAGAAGAGAGGCAGGAACCTGGAGTGTAGCTAATCCATAACATTTTGTCCATATCCTCCTCTGCTAATGGAATAGATCAGAATGGAGAAAAGAGAAATTCAGGACTTCTCAGCAACCTTTTATTTCCTGCATTTAGTGATGTACTACATAATCTTTACCTCGCGACTACTACAGTGTTTGTTTACTTCTTGGAGTTGCCTCCCTACCAGCCTGCCTGCCCTACTATTGAGCTCATGTTGAGCCTTGTGTTTCACACGCTGCTGCTCTGTGCTCAGCAGCCAATGGGTGGTGAGTGAGTGAGTATGTGTTTCAGAGCATGGCGAGCAGCAGGAATAGGGGGAGGAAAAGAGAGCCTTGTAGTGTTTGGGAGGCCTGTTTAGATTGGGATTTAGCTAGCGTCTGCGTGAACATGTTGAACCCCCAAACCCCTTTCATCCTTAGTGCTCCCAGGAGACAATTCAGCTCCAGCTCCCTCTGTTGTTGATGGAGCATGTGGTCAAGATGCTGCTTCCTTGTCTCTCTTTCTCTCAGTCTCTCCTCAACCCTCCTTCTGCCCTCCTCCTTTCCTCACTCTTGCTTGCTTGCACTCCCCTCCCCCGCATTCTCACTCGTATGTTCTGCTTGTTTACATCTTGCTGTGCAGTTCACGCGCAGGGGGTGTGTTTGCGTTTCACACTAGAAGGCTGTATGTGTGGCTGACACGGAAAGAGGAGGTGCATCTGTGCGCTTGCGTGCGCGTGCGTGCGTGCGTGTGTGTGTGTGTGTGTGTGTAAATGTGCTGTCTGCTTATGCGCTTGCTTGTGGAAGAGCATGTTGTGATGTCATTGAGCGCTACACACACTAGCACAGCGAGTCAGAGCTGTCGGTTGGTACTCCGCCCCCCTCAGCTATCTAACAACACCTACCAGCAGCAGCTTGCTCGCTAGGAGAGGAGAGGATGCTGAAATTACTGTGAGGAGAGGGGAAGAGGAGTGAATGCTTAGAAACAGAAAGTAAGGAGCGTGAGGAAAGGAGAGAAGAGTAAGAAGAAGGTGCTCAAATTCAGAGGAGTGGAGGATGCTCAAATTGCTAGCGGCTGCCAGGATAAACTGTAGTACTGACTGACTACCTGTTATGGTTGTTAATATGTAGGGCAGATGATGAAAGCAACACACAAATGCATATTTGAGTTGAGATGCAACAGGAGTGTGTATATATGTATGTATGTATGTGTGTGTGTATATTCTTTAACATAGAAGCTGTTAGTTATCACAGTTATTCACATTGTGATATTTATAATCCTTACACTTACATTAGAGGAGATGGGTATGATGTGCTGGCTGGTGTGTATCAGTTCTGGCTGTATGTATGTGTGTGCGTGTGCACACATTTGTGTGGAATGCTCTTGGATAGCAGCTGCTCTACAAACTGGGCCGAAGAGACTTCAACTGCAGCCCCACATGCTGCTATAAATAAACATGATGAAATGACATACTCACCTCCCCTCTCAAACGCATACACATGCTCATCGCAAGGAGCAATGGTATAAATGATCTGATAGATGTTAATCATCCTCTGGTGATTTCTCTCTTACTGAGGCATGAGAGGGAAGACTGATAGCAAGTCTGTACACACATTATGTTGACAAATGCCTATAAAGGTTTTTGTAGCAAAACACCTGAGAACTTGTATTGTGAAATAGTAGTAGTCACATGCCCATGTTGTGAATTTGAAGTCACAGAAAAGATTTACGAATGTACAAAAGTCAATATTTCAATTAATGCAATGGTAGCTACAAATTTCTGATATATTTGCTTACATTTTTTTCTTGAATATATTTAGCTAGTGCAAGTACCACTCTGATTACAACTTCTTGAATGTGCCAGTGTAGCTTCTCAGACGCTTTCTTGTTCAACAAAATGGTGAATCTGCATGCTCTCACTTTAAAATTCTTACTCTACTCACAGTCTGAAGGGACAGGTCTACAATTTTCACCCCAAATTCACTGCAAGAACTGTAGCAAAAGTGAGAGTGTGCAGATTCACCATTTGTGGTGCTCATACTCTTGACACACGGGGAAGCTTGCACGTGCAAGCTTGCTACGTTAGAACAGCTGATGACCAAAAGTCAGTTGGTTTCAACGACGGCAGCAGGTAACGTCAACATCAAATCCTAGCTATAGCCAAAGTGTGAATTTAGCCACTGTTAGCCAAAAGTAGGCTAGCGTTGACGTACACAGTACCACAATCAATGTGATCTGGACGTTAGACAACGATTTCGATCAATTTCTATACATAAACCAACGTTTTATTTTGTGGTGGCCATGCTGATATTGTGGCGGTGTGCCACAGATGAGCCTATGTATGGGAAACACTGCGAAAAACCCTATGTTGAATTTTGGCGTTTTGTCATTCACACCACCCACCGACTAGTCGACCATGAGAATATAGACTTTTGCACATCCCTAGAATATTCTCTGCAGTGTAAATTCCTTCATGCAAGTTCTCAGGTGTTTTGCAAATAAAACCTTCATAAATGCCTTTTATGGTCCTGACCTCATCATGTCTTAAGAGGTGCCTGGCATAGGGGTATGTATTTGTTTATAGGCAAACAAATACCTCCCCTTTGCTTGGGAGTAATAACGGGTAGCAGCACTCTTAGATACAGGGGCCAGTTTTTTTTTTTTTTGCCCAAGTCTTGCCCAAGCCTGGGATCCTAGGCAGGTACTCATTTATTGTGTTCAAGTTCACTCAGTGACTCATCCAGTGATTGCTGGTGTTATGTCTTGGGGGCCCAGACTACAGCAGTCCTATCGCCATCTCCTGAACCTGTACCCTGGTGGGTGACATCACTGTTGGTGTCAGACAGTGTGCAACTGCTGCCACGGCTACCTGTGTGGCAATGACTCAGCAGGCCAGGCTGCCCTCACCAGCTACTGGCTGGAACAAACAAGGAAAAGACTTGTCTTGTTCAGTTTTGCCATAGCAAAAACATGTATGTAGAGGTACACAGTTCTGTTGCTACACTAGTAACTTTCCATGTGTGTATCTTTGTGAGTAACTACAATGTCTTTTAGAATTGTCTCAGACAAGGAAGTTTACTTTCATGAGTGTGACCAACCACCATAGCATTCTACCTTCAGCGAACCGGAAAGCAGTGGTTTTGGTATATGTGTTAGTCATTCAGTGGTGTTTGGAGGGTTTGCTATCCAAAATGTCTGTTGTGGTTCAGGCTTTTTCTAACTGCAGACACCTCATCCCAAGAGCATGGGTGTGAGTCAGCAGGCGAAAGTGAGATTGAACACATCATTTTTGCCATGAAGGCTTGGTCCTCATTTGAGTGGTTTCACTTCAAAGATGACTGAAGTGTCCCTTGACCTGTCACTTGGCCTCAATCTGAACTGACATGTAGCATGATAGACACTTGAAATTTGATCTGTTAATCAACCCTTGCTTTGTCCCTGCATTTCAGCATTACAACAAAAGCTTGAAGAGTTTTCTCTTTTCTGTCCTTTTTTAGGAAGACGTTTTTGGAGGATTTGGAACAGTCACCGAGCACAAAAGAATACAAAGCCCCTCAAGAACCTCTGCAGGTAGTGTTTCTTAAATGTTTTATTTTAAATTAGAAGTCTAATACTGCTGAAATATTGGGAACATTAAACATGTTGATGTTTGTCATAGGCTCATCGGTGCATGTCAGAACTTTAAGACTTGCAGAAGAGTGCTGATTTCCTTTTAAATATTAATATATTTTTACTAGGCTTTTTGTTGAACCATCAAGGACCTCACCGCTTACATATTTACGCATTTAGAAGCTGTCTGTATCTTGCAATGCATTGCTAATTGAATGTCGTCTGTTGTGCCTTGTGGTGTTATCAGCAGGTCCCCCCACACAGGAGAAGAAGCCTAGAGGCCGTCCCCCACGGGCCCTGACTGCCCAGAAAGCTGCTGCAGGTCTCCTCCCTCCTTCCTCCCTCGCCTCCTCTACCCAGGGGAAATCAGAGGGCCCTGAACGGCCGGCTGAGAAGGTCAAACGGCTGCCTGGGAGGCCGCCTGGTTCTGGGGAGAAGAGGAGAGGTCGTCCCCCAGCATCAAGTAGCCAGAGACCTTGGCATACAGGCAGCCATGCAGCAGGGGAGGACATCAGGCAGACTGGGTCTGAGCTGGGCATGGACACAGAGGAGGAGAAGGACAGAAAAGGTGCCAAGAGGATGCCATTGGGCTCTAGTCAGCAGCAGGACACTGAGGCCAAGCTGCCCAAAGGTGGGCGGGGAGAATCCAAAGTTACCAAGCTGAAACGGCTGAGAGAAGTCAAACTCGATCCTCTCAAGTCACGTCTCAAGAATTTGCCCAGTGTGCCCCGACGCAGACGTGGTCGACCGCCATCCGCTGAGCGGCTTAAAGCTGAGGCAGCGGCTGCTGCTGCTGCCCAGCTGTCTACCTCCTCTGAATCTGGGGATGGGAAACACAAGGCCTTCAGGGTCAGAGGGGACAGAGGTACAGACCCACACACTCAGCAGCCCATGCTCAGGAATGTGGATGGTGCTGAGCTCCAGGACTCTTCCAGTCCGTCTGCCTCCCCCTCTCCCTCAAAGCTGGGCAGGCCACTGGGTCTCAGGCAAAGCCCTCGACACATAAAACCTGTCAGAATCGTCCCCCCTTCTAAACGCACTGATGCAACCATCGCCAAGCAGCTGCTGCAGCGCGCTAAGAAAGGAGCGCAGAAGAAAAAGCTACTGGAGAAAGAAGCTGTAGC
>OOFE01012524.1:78069-98083 GCA_900323365.1 Monocentris japonica | reverse complement strand
GTAATGAAAGTAGGATGATGCATTTGTCTGGTAGGACCTTTGGATTATTTATTAACAACCAGCATGATGAACACACAGAAAAAGGCAGATCTTGTGGTCTGCCACAAGTGAAGACAGAAGTTAGGAATCTCATAGAGATTCAAAGGAAATATAAGAGATTGTATATGAGCACAGGAAAGAGAGAGCAAGGGGTGAGGGGGAATGCGCTTTTATGAGCGAGTCAACCAGGGTGGTCCTTGGCTGCATGCGGCATGTAGGCTTGTCAACACAACACAACACAGGGCACCACCGGAAAACATCCCAGCTATCCCACTCGTCTTCGCCGCTCCCATCTGCCAAAGACTGCCCAGAGCTGCCTCGCTGGCCAAGGGGGTGAGGGGAGGCGATGGAGGGGTGGAAGAAGTCCTCCTCTAAAATAACAAAGCTGCTATTGACATTGACCTTGGCTCCTTCTCCTCCTTGCTTCTCCGCTTTATATTTATGGAAAGACTGTGCATTAAACGATTTACGCTTGCAATAAAAGCGCAGCTTTATACGATCCGAAAATATTCAATAATTATCAATCCAGCACACATTAATGACCGCTCCCCTCTCCCCCTCTCTCTCTCGCTCTCATATCCCTGGCTTGGGTCTCCAGCACCTGTCAGCTCCAGTTTTTATGAGCGCTGGAGGCAGGACTGGATACAGAGCAGCAGGGTAGAGTTGTTTGGAGGGAGGAGAAGGAGAGGAAAGGGGGATATTCATGGTTTTTATGGGCTGCAGGACAGCACACAGCGTAGTGTTGTACGGCGAGAGCAGCTCTCCCTCCTCCCCCATAGCTGACTTCATCACAACTGGAACCATGACCCCATGCAACAGAACACAGTAGGCCGATATAAAGCATAAATAAAGCCCATCCCCCTTAGTCATAGTTGACTTTCCTGGTGGACTGGTAAATGTTTGATTTCTTGTGTGTGGGTTTTGTGGACATGCCAGCAGCCAGCCACGTTTGGAAATGACCTCTAGTTAATATTTGAAAATAACAAAGCACGCTGTGGGTGTAATTCTAACCTTACACTTGGATTGTACCTGCCTGGGATTTTCCCTTCCTTGATACTTCACTATATGCTTTCTTGTGTGGAAGTATAAATGGTACGTGTGCTAGATTTCACTAGTCATACTGGTGTTAGCCACTGATTAACATTTGGGTGAGTGAATAGCAGGAAGGAATCAGTCGAAAAGGAACCATCCCAAACATGGGCAAGAAAACATCAAGTTATAGAGGCAAAAAACTGCATTTAACAGCAAAGGATACAGGATTACTGCTCTTATTTATGAGAGAGAAAGTCACACCCTTTTGCAGAAATGTGACAGACTATAAATGACGGGAAATAAATGTCATGAGGTGACCGTAGAGGTGATCGTCCTGTTCCATTGCTGTTATTTGGGAAGAAATTGCTTTCAAAAACCATATCAACAGTGTGTTCATGATATTTACACACTATTTTAATATCTTCTCTGTCTTCTCTGTTGAAGGAGCTTTCTCAGAGGGCTGGCAGTGGCTACTGCAAGGCCCGTCTTTGCTACATCAAGAGGTCCTAGATGACGCAGGCCAGAGCGACGTCTACTGCAGTGCCCCTAGCAGGGGATGCTATCAAGTGGAGGCTTTTAGTAAAAACAATGGAGTTGATTTTACCACCCTCCTTTGAATGTAAAAGCTTGTTGAAACAGGTAACAAGGTCTTAAAGGAGGTCCTGCTCGGTCCTGCTCAAGCTGAACCTGAAAATAAAGGTGGTTTCTCGACGCAGAACCCTCAAACCTGGCTGCTTTTCAAACAGAGAACCACATCAGACCCAGTTAGGAGTGTATCCGAACTGTTCCCCATTGGACCCGTATGCATGGAGCAATCCCTGGATCATCAACAGTGGACCCAGTGGCTACTCAGACCTGGCTTATACGTTGATGATAGTCAGTATACCTGTATAATGGAGTGTGGGGAGCAAAGTGAACGTGAACAGATTGCCTTGGTGGTTTTTACCTGCAGGGCATTGAAAGGAAAAACATTCACTGCTTTTACTTGATGTCACAGCATTCCTCTGCTGCGATTTTCTGACTGCCATTTTGCATCCCTCTTACTATACATGATGTTTAATGTCTCAACTACAGTTGGGCAGATATTAAGTGTTGGATGATGATTTAGCACCAAAAGTGTATTTGCTCACAAAATTGATGAATCATGGTAGTATGTTACATTTTTTTTGTATTGTAACCTCTTTTGACATGTTCATCAACAGATAAGTAATACTGAATTAGAGAGTAATGCTATGAGAAAATACAGAGAATACAGAGTTTATTCTTTATTATATCAGTTGACTTTCAGGTTTATGATGCTTGTCAACTTGATGATTGCGGAACGAAATAATCATCTTAGGAAACAATAGCTTGCTCGGCCTGATTGATGTGTTTAATATATTATAAGCCATAGGAAATGCTGTTATGGTTAAAAAAAAATGGAATCCAGGATACATCAATAAGCTTTTGCATAAGGGAACTTGAGCTTTAGCTGAACAGAAAACAATTTCTGTAAATGTTAGCTTTAATCTGCTTTCTATATACTGTGTGCCAAGGTCCAGAAATATGCTTGCTGCTTCGCTGGAAAGGAAAAGTTACACGTACAACGATGTTGCCAATTACTGCTGTGAACAATGCCACCTGTTTTCAATGGAAAACAGTCACTTACCAAACTGGCTTTTGTGGCAGGCAGGATGTCTCTCATTAACACATTACTAATTTGTTCAACGTAACGTGTTTGTGTGGCGGTTTCCTATAACATGGGCGTTTTGACGGTAATGGTAGAAAATGGCTGATTGACAATGACCTAATAAAACAGGCAAGGACCACAGAGCTTTACATTTACTCAAACGCATGCAGCATGATTCACGTAGAAAGAGGCCGGCAATCAGTTGTACATGAATAAGAATTTATTATATTTGTAAATCAGAGCTTACCAGTACAGTTCACATACTCATGTTATTACTGGAGGAGGAGGGCAGGTCAGTGTCGGTGTCCTCAGGCTGCTTCCCTCTGCCACCACAGGAGGAGAGAGGCCTTCCTGCAGGCCTCCTGGGTTTAGGCCTATAGCGACTGGCGGACACAACCCAATACAAAAGAAAGTAAAAGACTCGGGGGGGAAATAGACTAGCAAAGGAATTCATAAAAAGTGAAATGAATGGTATTTTCAGATGCATGGGCCACAATTTCAGTATTAGTACTTGAGAACCGGACTATAACCAACATCTTGGACAGGAGAAAACCTCATATGACCAGAGCAATAACCACGAGACATTCATTTAATTGGTTAACAATTGGCATCATCCAAAAATGACTGGCTGGAAGGGTTAGTGTGGTGTGGTCAGTAGGGTGTATGTGTATGCATTTCTTACAATGGGTGGGTATGTTCATATACACCCTTTCCCCGGCTATATTAAGTCATGTTAAGTGTTCAGGTGGTGCAGGATGGGAAAAGATGCCAGGGGGGGAAAAAAGAAAACTTGCAGGTTTTCCAGCACCAATGCCAAGGGAAAGTTGAATGAGAATGAAAAAAGATTAATCGAAACCAAATGCCCCTTCATCAAAGAATTTCCCTAAGCCTGTGTAATATGCAGCAATCCTGGTGTTCGCCCTTGGTCCACTTTTCCAGATCTGTTTTTCTTTCCTCTGAAGGTCCGATTCCATCTTTCCTCTGCAGCGTATTTTGGATTTCGGTGTTGTTTGTTGACCGAGAAACTGTGGTTTCTGTGAGATGTGGAGTAAAGATGGGCAAACACATGCATGTCCATACACATAAAAGCTCAAGTATATACACACACACACACACACACACACTAATTCTCAAATGTGCTGGATCAGTTAAGGGGTGACTGAGGGTGAGCTGATTACGTCATGTCTCCGGCTCTCTGGTTTGGCTGTCTTCACTGGTCGCTTGTTCGGAGGCTAAACATAGCCAGAGAAAATAAGACTATTTCTGCAATCTTCTCATTTTCTGCTTTTGTTGTGGTCCCATTTCAAATTCTGAATATAATCAGAAGCACGTGTCCCCTCACACCTCCACACCTCTGAAAGAGAGTCTGTTAAGAGTTTGTCATTGTGGCCAGTGGGACAAAGTCGTCAATGGGCGTCGTCAACTGGATTGTCAGCTCATCCTTAGTGTGTTCCTCTTTGGATTCCCTCTTTCTCTTACTTCCTCACAGACTTTTCTCATTTCCAAATCTCGAACACACTTCCTCCGTCTTGTGCTACACTCCCAGGCCCTGTTCACACCTGACATTACCATACGTCTCCACATGCGTCTCTTCGGCCCAAATGGAAATCAGACAGCGTGTTTCTTGTGTACTCCATCCACGAGAATCCATTTTGCCTGTTGTTGTAGTTGCTGTTGTCTGTTGTCGCACTTCATTCTTCTTCTTCATTGAGTCGCACTTCGTTGGCGCGCGAATGAGTACGTACTTCCGCTTACGCAGAGTCAGTTGAGTAGGCGGTCCTTCAATGTGTCCCAGGACACATTCGAGTACACACTGCTAAAAGAATGTGGCCATATGCGGCCCAGACCACCTCCGAATGTGGTCTGAGTGATCGGATCTCAATGTGTCTTGGGTGCATTCACACCTGTACTTAGAGCTGTCCACTTGTGATCGGATCACCCAAGACGCATGTTAATGCCAGGCGTGAACAGGGCCCCAGTCCTCCAATAAAGTCTTTTGGTTTCTCAAACACAATCTCTCTCTCTCTCTCCTCGTTCCTTCTCTTTGTAGACATGTGGATAAATTATGAGTTCATGGTTGTTCTTGGGTGGCTCTGCTGTTATATGTCGCTGTCATCTGCCTGCTAGGCGAGGGGTCCCCCCTTTCTCCAAATACACACACTCCGTCATATTTCCTGACGCAGAGCTTCATACTGCGTCTATCATGCACAAGGACTTCGGCACACAGTTCGCTGACTGACTTTAATGGGCCACACCGGTGATACGTGGAGATTTAAAAAGAGGGGAAACAGGACTCTGCGTGTGTGTGTGCATAATTGAATAAAACTCAAATATGACCGAGCGTGCCAGGAAAAGCAAACTGCTCCCCGAAGAGTTGAAGGTGGAAGGCAGCCATTTATATGTAGAAGAAGACGTGCTATGAGCCATATCACACTTAGACCAGCAGCGACGTCCTGGGAGAGAATAGCTCAATTGATGTGGCTTTCATATATTTACCCCATGGTTAACTACGCTCCAAAAAACATCTTATCAAGTCATCTAGTCTCGTCTTGACTCTTAAAAATGTATTTCTTATTATTATTTCTTGCAAGTGACGGATTCTGCCAAAGGGGTGGGGCAGTTCCACTTGTTTCAGTAATGTTCTAGAACGTCTCCATCTTGAAACGGGGACGATTACCTCAGTAGTATCAAGAAAACAACATTTGCCTCATGGAAATTCTTGGAAACTAGTTGACTTTCATTGAAAACAAATGATATTGTCTCACACCACTGGCAGATTTTTTTCATTTGTTTTGAGAACAAAAGTAGGATTTTAAGACTCAATACTAGATTATATGGCGTGTTGTTATGGATATTTGTTGCAGATGAAGGGTTTCTTTTTGGTCACCACACAACAGTGCTACCATACTGATGGGCCAGGTCCAGCTTTTTTTATTGTGTTGTCCATACTGAGTCCATCATTTGCCCATGATGGTTCCCAGACATTTGCAGTCTTTCAGTCTCCTTAATTTTGTAACCACTTTAAATGAAAGCAAATCGCCCTGAAACACACACACGCCCACACACACACACACACACACCACTAAGCAAATTTTCTGTTTATAAGAAAGACACTTAAATGAAATGCAACACAACAGATGTTGCTAAGAGGAATATGAAGGTTCATGTTTGTTTGATAAAGGTGCATTTTAGTACTTTCAAAATAAAATAAAAGACAAAATTAAACTTTCAAAAGTGTTACACTCCACTGGCAGAGACAATTAAAACTCAAGACATAAAACACTTGATATTTAGGCTAAGAAATAATGTGTCTAGTATGAGAAAATGTACAAAAGCAAAGGGAATTGTGCACCGCTAGTGCCCTTGATCCTCGGGTTGCCTCAGACATGGCAAGACTAACAGATCAAAAGTCAACTGCGCAGTTTCACATTTACTGGTAATTATATTGGATGGCAAGCATTGTCTCGGTCATGTGCAACTTATTTAGGGAGACTGGCAATACCGGCGTGTCTTACAATATGAAGGCCTGCTTCGACTAAAGAATGCCTCCTTTCAAACATGCTGTGGGCAAACTCACGCACGCGCGCAGACAAACAATGAGAGAGAGTGAGAGAGAGAGAAAATGTGCACATGTTCACATACTGTGATTTCTTGTGTTTACATCCCCTCTGAAACCATAACAGAGCTGATCAATCACAGCCTGACATCGACAGTAAAATAAAATAAACCGAACGATGTCGTCACATTTGAACTATTTTCCATTTCCTTTTCCAGCCGGCCAGGTGCGGCTCTGTTTCGCATTAGTGCAACAAAATATGATGAAAAATCACCTGTGCGTTTGGGTTGTTGAAAGATCATGTGAGCTGCAGACTGGTGTGTGGTCCAGTAGTTTCAGGTGCCAGTAGTGCAACTATATGTTATCTTTCATTTCCACATCCGATTTAAAATTATTATTATTACTATTATTATTATTAATATTATTATTGTTGTTGTTATTATCAATGCTATTTTAGGCAAATACGCACCACGTGGGCTAAATCAGAGAATGATCGTGTATTTATTATTTGTGTTTCATTGCTGGTCCCTTGCGAGTCGCAATTCTAAACAGTTAAGCCCCGCATTTATTGATTAAAACCTTGACAAAAATCTTAAAATCAAGTTTCAAACAAAACCAATCAAACAACAACACCCTAAAGCATTTATTTTAAATAAACGATAAGCCCTGGCGATGAATTCAAATCGCACAGACACGTTAGAAATACAATCATCTTTATTGAAAATATTTTTTTTAGAACTGTGCAATTACATAAGTTAATCAAAACATTTTAAAAGGGCCTTTAAGCAAACAACTCGGTCTGTATAAATGGTGGGCTGTTTGCAACCACAGGTCATCATTTAAAAATTACCTTTAGACTAGAGTTTGTAAGAGTTTATTCTGATGCTTTCCACTTGGCAAGAGGACTCAGCATTGGGTTATATTAAATTAGATGAAACTTTAATGACCCCCGTGGGGAAATTAGCCAACTGAGTAATAGGGTAATTGGGTATCATTCCGTGAAGCGAGACAGGAGACACGAACGGGGAGTTAGGAACCATAGTCGGGACAGTGGCGCAGTGCCCCGGGTCGAAATGATCAAAGGTATGACAAGGAGCGAAAGTCTTCTGACCCGCAGTCCTGGAGAGGAGCGACGACAGCGCCGGTAAGATGCTGCTAACAGGTGGGGTGCTGGAACTAGCGTGGGAACCCGAACGACCTATGGCCAGATTGTGGTAAACATCTAAGCCAGGCCCCTGGAAACAGGAACCCAACCTGTGCGCTCCGAGGAAAGGAAAGCCAGGCATCAGACTGTACTCCTGCGCACCGCTGTCCTTTAACGTGCCCAAATGGAAACGTTGCCTCTTGAAGCGTTTCCTCCGCCGGAGAAAGCTCCCGTTTTCAAACATATCGGCCGACATAGGATCCAGGGTCCAATAATTCCCCTTCCCGGGATTCCCGGGCTCCCGGGGCATTTTGACAAAGCAGTCATTAAGAGACAAGTTATGACGGATGGAGTTTTGCCACGCAGGGAACTTCTCCCTATAATAAGCAAAGCGCTGGCTGATAAAATCACATATCTCACTGAGGGTGAGTCGCTTTTTCGGGCTTTGTAGAATGGCCATGGTGATGAGAGCGATGTAGGAGTACGGGGGCTTCACCGAGGCGGCTCTCCTGCCTGGACCAGCACGGAACCGGGCTGGAAAGTGTCCCTCCTCTGACCCTTTAGGGACGAAGGACGAGCCGCTTTGCTCCAAGACGGCACTGCCCTCATTCAACAACGAAAAATCCTTATTTCTGACATCTTTGTTACCGTCTCCCTCCACGTCAATCTCGGTCTCCTCCATGAGCTTGCTGTCCAAGGTCATGGTCCTCAGAGGGTCCGGTGGCACCTGCGCCAACAGGCGAGATTAGCGCCTTTCCAGGACGGGACAGGCGCAGATCCCCTTCTCGCTTTTCATTCACAAAAAAAGGAAACTCATCTGACTGCGTCTTTGACTTGTTAGCCTCCCACTCCCCACTTCCTCATCCTCCTCCTCCTGCACGCACTCTGTCGAAATGAAAATAATAGCAGATGCCATGCAATGATATTAGATGAAAATGCAGAATAATTTGCAACAGGACAATTGTGCAGTTATGCCACGTGATAGAAAAAGTGAAAATTCACATTAAAATAGGTTTAGGGCTTAGGCCTACTTGATTTATCGCATGTGCAAAAAAATATTCATTGATGGTGACGACATCCATTGGTAGCCTATCCTAGAAAACAATCTTTATGGATGGAAGAATGATTGTTCCAATAGGCATTTTTCAGTAATAGCAATTTAAAGGACAATTTGGGACTGGATTCTCTTTCAGGTCGAAAACAGGAACATATAATTTATGAAAGGCTAAGTCAAGGACTGCAAATCGACAAACAAATGACATCCGCATAAAGCCCAATCTTTATGCTATATCGCTTTAAAATGCTCAGGTCTATATCTCTGTACAGTTATTTTTATTGTGAGGCAGGAAAGAGTGGTTCATTAATGAGACTTTCCATAGCATACTTCCTCAGCCCACCGTGCAGGGCAGGCCTGCTAGCCCAGTGGGTGGCCTCACACACTGATACAGTGCTACCATTATTTCAAAACGGATTACGTCTTCCTTCTGATTTGAAACAGAAAGTTGCCTCTGTCACTATGTGCCAAACGATCCGGCAATGAGGCATGCCGAAGGATATGATCCTCATGTTCAGCCAGGAACATAAAGACAAGCCTGCAAAAATCTAACCGCTTGCGAGTTTTTCATTAAGCATATTTGAAGCAAGGAAACGTATAGGCTTTCCTTCTGTGGCCATTTAAATATCAACAGTAAACCCAGAACGAAAAAACAATATAATTTTCGGGACTTCGGGATATTTGTAAAATTTATTATGGGGCCACTGTGGTTTTTTGTCAGGGAATTTATATCTAGTGTGCACACACACACACACACACACACAGACAAATAATTTTACAAGTTCAATATCTTAGAGTATTTGAAGAATAGAAAACAAAATGGATGTTTCTTAAAGAATTTAATGCGGGTCAAAATCCACACACATACTCAACAAAAAAATTGTTTCTTTTTCTACAGAAATAGCTATGCTAACGAAATCGGTGCACCTATTTAGCCAACAAAAATGTAATGGCTGCCCCAAAACAACAACAACCCAGAGGAACAAGAAACGAAAGAAAACAAACAAACGGCAACAAGGACAAGAGGGAATACATAATTTAAACTTGTGCAACTAACTGCGCATCTATTGAACTTAGCAGTAGTGGACAGTCTCGCTGTCAAGGTCAAGTCAAGTCAATTGTTTTGCAGTGAAGGACAGTAAACACAGCACTGAGCTCAGGTTGCACTCCTTGGTCCTGTCCAGAAATAACTCCTATTGCAGCCATCTGGCACTGCTGACCATGATACACAAGCAACACTCAGCAGTCTAGATGAAAAAGACCAACGATTATGACCATCAGGACGTTTCCACTGAACACCTTTTCTCCTTGTAGTCAACCTAAGTTGTCCCAATTAATGATTCCCAACCCTGCTACAGACAACACTGTCAGCCTATGCTGCATCAAAACGTCGGAGATGCCAAGATGGCTAACTGGATAGACCTACGTGTAAACAAAATGCTCAATACATTTATAAAATTATTACCATCTTGCTTTGACCCATCAACTGTATACAGTCTGCCAAATACACACAGGTTAGCTAGTAGCAGTGAAGACTAGGGGAAAGGTCAATATTCAATTGTCTTCTATCCATTCTTCAAGTGTGGCAAGACTTAAGAGTAGATAAATATTTCCCCCTGATATATACAGCACCACATGAGCAGTCACAGAGCCAGAGGGACTGAGGTAGTCTCAAAGTGTATGCAGCATTGTAACATTGGAAATGATTAAAGTACTCCGAGTCAAATAACATGTCTTGATGGTCATATGATGGTCAATATATATTTGAGTCTGTAGTGAACTGCAGAGAAGAATTGCAGGAGGAGTTTATTTGAACCAGTGTGTGTGTTGTGTGTGTGCTGCACGCTTAGACACATGTAGACTTAAACAACTGTGCTTAATGGCCTTCCCCTAGGCTGTGTGTTTGCACTGAGCTGAGGTCAGCCCCACAAAGTTTCCACACTTGAGGCAGCATGAGTTGGAGTTGCCCTCTTTCCTAGGGATATGCCAGCAGCGGACACAACGCACTCTGTACTTCTTATACCTTCAAAAGTAAAGAAAACAGAAATATGGCATGATTAAACTTTTTTTTCCTTTCAAGATTATAATCAGTGTTGTTGTTATCCAATCCTCATGCCAGAGAAGGGATGATGGTAACACCAGCATGGCAAACTAAGTCTTTGTGTTTGAAACTTCCCAGAGTAGCAGTGCAGATCTAGGATCACGGCCTTAAAGCATAGCTCTGATCTTACGGGAGCTATTTTCAGCAGCACACTGTTGTTTCTGGTGACGGAGAGTTGACAACGCAAAACCCATGGCAGTAAATGCACTATAACAACCAATGTTTGATACAGTAATCCTTTGCTTCATTGTTGCAATGATGTATTATGCATCTCAAGCAAGTTGTTTTAGATGCTTTTAGAAATACAACTAGAGTGTGGAATGACATAGACGTCACCAGTACTGTTCCACGCATCCAGACCAATGCTGACAATGAGACAAATGCAAAACTATTGCAGTGTTGCGCTTTAAAACATTATTCCACTTCGGTCGAACATTTTCCTCCTTCCACATACTTACTTTAATAACTCACAGAGAGGCTAAGTGATTCATTATAGACACCACATGCAACAAGTATTGCAAATTGAATTTTTGGGAACTCAAATGGCTGTGCGTCTGCTAAAAAGTGAAAATAAAAGTTCTATTAAAACAAGCTGAAAAGCAAAATTAAAATAAAAGCGAAAAAAAGCACAAATGCTTTAAGTCCCCTTGAACATCTAATTTATGGCAATGTAAAAGGCAAAAGGAATTCCAGATCTAAACTCCTACTCTGAGAAGCTTGATGAATTTATGGGCCAAAGCCGTTTAAAAATATGTCACAGCCCACGTTAATGTAATCCACCTTATTCCACAGGCGTTACAGAGCGGGGTCCCGTCCTCAGCATCTCTCCACATGGGAGTCTTCCTAGTGCAGCAGGACGCACATACTTTGCTCTCTGGTGAAGGGAGGGAACAGGAACATATGCAATCAATATGTAACTATTGGTGCATTAATATTAAGAATTTAATTGTACTTAATGTTGCAGTTGTCCAGCAGTTTTTTTCTGGTGCTATGTGAATAAAGGATGCATTTGCGATGGCAAGTAAGATATTTCAGGTGAATACCACTATATTTCAGTGATCAAATAGATATTCCTATGGCCTGTGACAGTTTTGTGCATCTGTGATGTCATTCTGAGGTACAACTCCATTGAAGATGAACTGAAAATGACACAAATGGTGATGGTGACTGTACTCACAATGATTTATTGGGTGTAGGAGAAGATTTTCTAGTCTGTAACTGACAGCCATACTATAAAACATACATATGTAGTTAATTTGGGGGTAACATTTCATTTGAACTTCTTTGTGTCCGAGTGCAGTCTCCTATTTGTTGATAGTGGAACACACGCCACAGATCAGAGTCTTTTCTGGTCTCTGGAATTTGGAAATACTACATTCAAAACCTATGGGGAATAGGGACGGTAGTCACTGCAATGCACTTGTAATGATTTGTGAAGGAACTAATCAGTGGTGTGGAGACGTAAAGTAACATTGAAACTGCTGCCACTGAAAATGCAGCAACTGAAAGCACTGGCTGTACAGCAGAAAGGAGAAATTCCCTTGCTGTTTCTCCAGTTACTGAATGGCCTTAAGGGGGCTATTTGTTACCCGCTATGGTCTTAGGATGTTTACACAGCAGTTTCCCTCAATACTTCCTTTATGATCACTCATCAAACGTATTCCACCTGTCTCAAGTGAAGCCGTTTGGTAGCTGTTGATGCTGTGGTGGCGCCCCCAAGTGGAGGAAAGGGGCGTAGTGTACGGGATTTATTTTTTCCCCATCAGCACATTGCACTATTACTTAAACTGTAGTGAATGTGTACGGCTGGGGTACCAAACATATTTGAGCAGGTGACCCCAGCATTTCAAATACATGAAAACCAATATGCTGATATTTAGACCGATAACACAAAACATTTAATTTTGGTGGTGGGGGGGCGGTCAAGCTGACTAACAGGCAAGCAAGTGGCATCTTTGCAGTCAGTGAAAGCAATTTTCACATTTCAAAAAGTTTATATTATTACATTTATTTCGTGAGATAAGACCTTTTCAAAGTGACTCTGTTTTAAATCTCAGAGGACAACACATTCACAAGGCTGGGAGAGCCTGGAGTAAATGTGTAGCTATAGTGTACAAATCTGTTCGGGTAAATTCAGCTGGATTGGATAGTGATACTAGTGTTACTCACTGGAAATGGTGGTGGTCGGGTCACCCTCCTCATCGGAGCTGCTGGTCCTAAGGGAACTCTGGGATGACCGTGACTTCAGCCTGGGCTTTCTCACACTCTTGGACAGCCCCTTGCTGTAGAGGTAGACACATGTAGACATGGGTAATGTGTGGCAAATTAGTTAATGTTTAAAGTACCATCTTCTAAACTACCATGTAAAAATTAATAAATCAAAACAATAATGTAGCAGAAGATTGAGAGGGCTTTGTATATGATTCTTGAGTTATGGGAAGAAAATGACACGTCGCCAGGTTTTCCCCAACAGAGCCTGTCTTTACCTGTACTTGGACGTTATGACGAGGCGACACTGCTCCCTACTGGCGTCCAGCTCCGTGTGCATCCGGAACATAACACCCTGAAAGTCTGGGTCTTGGATATCAGCACTCCGGCTGGGGTGAGGCTGTTTTCTGGGAGTCTTGGTTCTCTGTGTAGACGTAGAGGAACACTGCTGGGGGTATGGATGAGCGCTTCCCTCAGCTGGCACCTCTCTAGGTTCTGGTTTAGATGTTGAAGAGCCTGGAGGGTTGGTTTCCCCCATATGGCTTGGAGATTTCAGCCGTGGGACTGGTGGGAATTTTTCCTCCATGGGGACATGTCTACACTCCGGCTTAGATGCTGTAATTTTGCCATTTTGTTCTATGAGTACAGGCTGTGAAGAAGGAGGGAGGGAGCTCTGAGATGGCAACTGTCTGTCACTTGGGGGCTCTGCAGTCCAAACTAAGTTTGAGTTGAAATCCAGCGTTGGTGCTGGCTCCGATATCAGATATTCCATTGCAGTTGAAGAAGGGTATACTGCTACACTTGCAGCTCTATCTGAATTACAGCTAAACTGTTGATTTGGTGGCCCGACGGTATCATCTGATGCAACTGAGACATGTGTTTGTGGCACAGTGTTTTCAGGGGAACTCACATTCAAAGTATTGTGTCCAGTAGAGAAACAATCCCCCTCAGACTCCTCATTCCACTCCAATCCGGTAATAACGCTCAGCTTGACCTCCATTGTGTCTCTGTGTGCAGGCTGTGAATATGCTGTTGGATTTTTCACAAGCTCTAATATAGTTGGGTCTATTTTTTCAGGAGTCTGTGGTTGAACAATACTGCCCACTTCAGAGTCTTCCACACAGCACTGCGCTGGAAAGCCACAGGACCCTTCACTGCACTCTGCACTCCACTCACTACTCATCATGTCCTCAGTGGGGCTGAGACAGGCTGGGTTTGCTTCTCGCTCACTGACCACAGAAGGGTATCCGAAAGTGCACTCAGGACTCGCACTGTCACGTCCAAATCCATGACCTGTTGCACCCGATGGTGAAGCAGATGAATTGGCTGTTGAATGGCCTGATTTTGTGGTAGAGGATACTGGACTTGAGTGTAACTCCTCTAAGTCTCTGTGATGCAGAAGCCTCTCACACTGCAGGTTGATTAGGCTCATTACTTCCCAGGGGCTGTTGCACTCAGGGCCAGGCTCAACCGAGGTTGTAATCTTATAACTGTGACTGTCCTCTGTGCCGTTCTTTGCCTGGTTATAAGGCCACATATGAGAGGAACTGTGCTGAGAGGAACAGTTAGAGGCGTGATATGAGTGTGGCTCCTTTGCCTCCCTTTTAACCATGAAAGCATCCTGCCTAGACGTTTTATTAAACGATGTGGGTGACAAATTTGAGTCAGGCAAACTGTTGTGGGCAGGGGATGCTAGTTTGGAAGCCTCCTGGAGAAGGTAGAGGATTGTGGATTGGGCGGCATCTTGTTCCATGGGCCCCTGGTTTCCCTGGATGAAGGCCGCTTGTGGCTCTGCTCCTGTGCTCATGTTGAAGCAGTGTCTGTGTCATAAAAGCAAACAGTTTCTATGCAGAGGGATGCTGAATGATTTTTCCCCCACTATTAAAATGCCATGATATACTATAATACCAATTAAATAGTATTTCAGGGTATGTAAGTAAAATAATTACCAATGCACCCACTAACAACAGTGGTAGCCTATAAGCTAGGACTATCTCAACACCTTTGTTTCCAAACTGTGGTAAACAATGAAAAACAAATGATGTTAGTCTATTGCAAACTTCAAAAGCTCAACTTGGTTAGGTAGCCTTTTGCTTACTGTAACACTGGTTTAATTAGGGTTACATTACATTTGATACAGCAAGGCTGACATAAATCCTCCATGGTATATTTTTGTTAACTACTACACCGGGCAAACAAGTCGAGCTGTCACATTTTCTTTGAAGAGAGATTTGAAATGAAAAGCGGGTGTCCTCTTTGAGGAGGGAGAGGCATTCATAGTTAATATGTCGCCTCAATTAACTCACCAGACCAAATGAAACAGAACGTTGATGATCTTTCAACCTTTAAAAGTAGCCATTTGTGTTCTAGATGGGGACTTTCGCGGTTCTCGTGACATTAACTTGCGTCTCGAGCGCAGAAGCTGGCCACTAGTTCAAGTCAGCCCACACTGCAAACACTACATTCCATAGACTTCCGAGAATGTTAAAAGATGTTAAATGTTTTAAAATGTTAAAAACTTTGTTTAAAATCTAGTCAGAATGGCCACAATGTGTTCGTACAGGTAGATGGCATGCGTTTTCTTCCTGTGCGCTGTTGGCAACATGTCATCTACACGTAGTTCAAGTAATTTTTGCCATTTCTTCGTGGATTTTGAAACATATAACTAAATCTTTGAAAATATTCTTAAGTGTTTCTTTTTCCTTTATTCGAGTATTGGAGCGCACTGCCGGTCTAGAAGTCGTGATCGCATATTCTGGCCCACGAACCGTGACAGTTACCCCATACACATCCGAAGTTAGCCATTTACCCCGATCATCCGCAAATCTTGCAAATTCACTGATCTCCTTTTCCTATTGACATGTTGTGATCTAGCATGGCCTAACCAACACTCACCAACCGAGCCAGAGAAGCCACATTTAAGATCAAGATGGGATCACTGAGCAAATATTAGTAATAGGGCAAGATCAATACTGCGGTCGCTGTGCGCATCGATGCTCACCTTAGATCTCTTCTTCAAATAGATCATCAAACAGATCCTGAAGCGTGTCCGTTTCATTTCACCTGAAGTTTGGGGAACTGTTCGCTGCGATGGTTGGATCCGTGTTTTGGACCGTGACGCGTTACACGGGTGTTTTTGTTTTGCTGTGATTGCGCCAGCTGGGGGATAAAAGTAATTCTTAGATGGGGCTCCGGTTTTTCAAGGTGAGTTGGTACTGCGGCGTCACACTTTGATAAGAAATGCAGGGCAAGTACTTGCCAGGTAAACCGTAGCCATTTACCTACGTTGTAGCCAGTAGTTTACCACCGAAAGAACTATAACACTTGTAATCTGTTTTCAGATCAGCGATGGAAAGCTGTGTTGTTTATTTTTGCCACCTTGGGCTGCCTGTAGTGGGAAGACCTGTGTTCAAGTTTGCTTCGAACTTAGGACAGTCAGAGAGGATGGCTGAAGTTTCAAAGTTGATTTTTATTGTACAAGTAAATTAAATACATACTATATATGTATACAGTACACTCACATTTGTGCGTATGTTGGACACTTACAGTAGACATAACAAGTAAAGGTTAGATTGGGTTAAAGCCGTCCATGGTAACAGAGCCCACCAGTTTCAAACCAGGCTTTCCTCCCTCCAATACCTGATGTGGGTAAGAGCACACCTGATCCAACAGCTAATCAAATCCTTCATTGGTTCATTATCACCTGTGTGCAATTGCTGTGTCTAGGTGTGAGCAGTGGAGGCTTGAAATTAATTTTCCCTACCATAACAGTAGTGAATGAGTGGAGGCATTCTTCTTTTCAGTTCAAACAGACATCACTGATGGACCCAGGGTGTGAACATCTTTTGGAAACGTGTTTAGTGATTTTTTTTGATCAAGTGTTGGTGGTAGTTTTTGGTAAGTGCCTGCCCTTATGCTGCATTGCTGTCTGTTTGATAGTATGTCTGGCTTCAGGACCATGCAGGCAAGCTGCATTCCAGGTTTATGAATAAGAGTAACTGGAGTCAACAGGGTACTTGACAAGCCACCACACACCTACAAATAACCCCAATACATAGAAGTTATAGTGAATGCGATGCATACAACATTAATGACAAGTGAAACAAGGTGAATAATGGACTAGCAGAAAAGAAAACTATTCTTTCTTGTGCGTATGTGTTGTAACATGGAATGTTCCATTCAAGGGTACGAAGATGTAGTTGGCTAGATGTCGCTCAGCCATGTGTAACATAAATATGAAATGCTGTCTCATAAGCCCTCTGAGGTTTTAACAGAACAGTTGAGACTGAATGGTGAGATGGCGTCTCAATCCTGGCCTGGGAACTCATTACACAAACAAATACAATGATGGTTAAATCAACAATTCTTCATGGTAGTTACCATTTCAACTTCAGTGAGACTGATATAATGGCTGACTCTACCCGACCTGTGTTACCTGCAGGCCTGTCCTTGATTAATTTTGGAATTTCTCAGTAGGCAGACGTTGCTATGGGCTTCAGTATCCTAGCCGTGCACCCACTTGTGAGCCCCCTCCCCTACTCAACCAGTGCACCGGGTGGCTAGCTTGCTGCTACACCCTCTCATATTTCTTCATGTCCCCTCTGCACCACCTGTTCTCTTCAGTGGGGTTGGGGAACATGGCCATCCACGTAGAAGTTCCTGGTAACCTTGGGAAGGGTCAGCTCAATGCCATCGAGCTCTCGGGTAAGAATGATCTGGCATCCCAGCCTAGAGTTCTCCTGAAGCATGGGCGCCATGTCCAGCATGTCATCTTCCCTAGAGCAGGGAGGACAAAGTCTGCTGTAGTCACTCCCCCTAACCTCCACACACATATATGAAAGTTAAAAACTCTACCTTTCAAGAGGTTCTGGCAGCTTATCAAAGTGAGCAGCACTCACATAGACCTGGCATGTTGAGCAGGCTAGTGATGCCTCACATGCTCCTGAGAGAGAAAAGCATATATTTGGACCATGTTGAGCAATCATTGTTTCAAAATCACGCTTCACTGGAGTATTGAAGATGCAGATATAAATATGTAAGTTCTAACCTTCAAGTTCAATTCCATGTTTGTGCGCCAGGTACAACACATTATCTCCCACTTTGGCCTTAATTGGGATCCTCTGGCCAGACCGATTTATATACACCACATTGACCCTAAACAGGACATAAAATCATAACAATATCCTCCTTTTCATCCACGTTTCTCACACTATTTCATGCCTATGAACCCAGAGAAGTCAGGGCAGTCTTACACATTCTCTAATTGGGGTAGGGCTGGACAATATTAAATAATTTAAAAAATATTTTATTGCTGAATATTGTGACTAACATGAATTGTGGTACATGAAGCCACAGCCTTTTCTGCATGTTTTATTTTAATTCACTGGCTGAGTCTCATTTGCAGGTGTTTTCTGTTCTCTCCTCACTCAGGGAAATCAGTTCATGTCAATGTTCCCTCCCTCTGATGAAGTCTTCTGAGGTGCAACCAATTTCTTGATTTAGATTTCCCAGAATTCTTTGCGAAATAAAGGTATAAAACAGCCTAAAATGTTGAATATTTTCTTGATGGCAAATGTTGATGGAGGCAAAGCTATCTACAAATAGAAGTGATTTTAATCTTTACTCTGTCCTGATTAACACAACTGAGACGAACATGTTTAAATTGTTGCCAGAAACAACAGGCATCATCAAAATCAATCGAATTTATGCTGCTTGGTAACACAAAAAAAAAATTGGATGTGTTTAAGTATCAGCATATAACTTATTAACAACAGTGTTCTCCATGGCAAGAGAAGATTTAGTGGCCAGTTTTAATACCGGTTCACTCCTCCTCCATGTTAACTTTCGATCTGAGTGTGTCCCTCCACATGACATACATAAGACATCATCGGAGGCTGACTCTCAGAGTGGAGTGAAGGACTGGAGTGTACAAACTCCTGAAATGAGATTCAGCAATTGCTACTAAGGCAACCTTTCCCCTTCAAAATAAAAGCCCTCATTCAACTTACACATCTTCTGGGTCCTCCGCATTGGTGCTCCCATCGTCACTGTGGTAAAGAGCTGTGAAAACAAAACAGGCGAACTTCACAATTGTGGGTACTATTAGCGATACCACTAAACTCCGCATTACTCAACCTCTTCGTGGTGTAATCACTGAGAAAGTTTGACTTGTTGCACAACAGAATCTGGACTAATGTGTTATACAACTGTTATTGAACAACCTTGAGCTTCAACTTTCTGCCTGGTTGTCAATGTCGCTCTAACAATGGCACTCAACGTTTGCAGGTATTGAAATCAGCAAAGTCGCAGACTTTGCGAAAAAAGAAACTGGGTCGGTGTCAACAACTAGCCATGAGAAAAACAGCGAACTGTGAATGAGCTAGCTAACAGTTAGGCAGCTACGCCACTCACCTATGGTCGTCTGCAAATGTCGATTTAGTATCCGAAAACGGTCGAGGGATCCTCCCCTTGATGAACTAGTGATGCCATTCACACAGCTGTTCAACCTGTACAGGGGGCATGCGCTACAGTCTGGTATAACTCGAGAAAGCCTCAAACTCAGCCCCACGCTCGACCGTGCCGCAGCGGACGCCGCCATGATACTGTTTTGGTCACATGACTGAAAGAAGCCAATAGGAAAAGAGAACAGGCGGCGCGAGGGCACTGCGATGTGATCTGAGTTGTGACAGCAGAGGACGCTACTGCCTCACACAGCGCACAGGGAATAACGGTCGCGTTTTATTAAAACATTCTAGTACTGCATTTCTATCCAATATGCAGTCCTGGACCAATCCAATCATGTTAACGGTCTGCTGCTGACCCAGGAAACAGCTCTGCCTGCAGCTGTAAAGCATCAAAACAAAATTGAGTTCATATTTCCACAAAGTCCCGCTGGTCCTAAACTTCGTATTGACCCCCATCACCTATTAAGACTAAACAGATGCTCTGCCCCATTGTGGTAGTTGTAGAAGGAGGCAGACCTAGATAGGTTATCTGATGCAGGCTGGCATTAAGGGGTAGCTGCAGCGTGCAGGACTGAAATCACTGGTGTGTGAAGAGAGAGAGGCGATGTTATGACTGGAGGCAGGTGTAAATTCCTCAGGCCCACTCTGTTCAATCTCTCTCTCTCTCTCTCTCTCTCTCTCTCTGGTTATCAAACTCTCTTCCTTGACATAGACAGACAGACCCAGAGAGAGAGAGAGAGAGAGAGA
>OOFE01012524.1:47015-61344 GCA_900323365.1 Monocentris japonica | reverse complement strand
TTTTGAATTTCTCTGAACCGCACTTAATAGGTTACAGAGCATGAATGACATCAGAGCCCTGACTTCCACTGATAGACTTCCTGAAAGGTCTGAGGTGTCTCTCAGATGAAACTAGGCCATCGGGAATCTTCTACAAACATCACACACAGCCCTTTAACTGTTTTAAAGATAAGATTATGTAGTTTAATACAAGCCAATAAGCTCTGTGATAAAGTTGTGTACTTGAGATATGAGCTCTTTGAATGAGTTTTTATCTCACCTTCACTGTTTGCCTTCATTTGTTGTCATTTCAGGAGCCTGCTGGCCCCTGGTCGCAAAGCAGCGGTGTACACTGTGACAGATATGCTGCTGATAAACGTCCAGGTCATAAAACCTAACTAGGCAGCTTAGCAATGAATTGACGAGCAGCCTGAATGATTTATGGAGAACACCACACGCCAGTTAGGCTATCGGGTGGCTTAATTCCAAGTATGTTAACACAGCTCAGATCTAGGACACATTTATCATCTTTGATAATGGTGTGACGAGGGCAATAAGGGGAGAGTGGGGAAAGACCGACACCACCTGGGGAATTGCACCTCAGGAAGTACTGTCTCAAGAACCTTGACTTTTGTTTTTTTAAATTAATGATAAGGCACACAGACTCGTTACTGACACAAGACAGACGTGTTCCCAAAATAAAAGCAAATGTTTCATTGAAATCGTCAAATCGGCAGGGACTGGAGCTGCTGGGGAGGGAAGATTAATGGCCAAATGAAAGTTACTGCAACCAATGAAGGGAATGAAAATAGTACTTTATTACCTTCTTTACCATCAAAGGCCTTAAAACAAAATCTAAAACCGTAGGAGAAGCCTAAAACAGCTAAAACTGCCAGTCAAAACAAACTAAGCAAAAGTGAAGAAACTGAGCTGAGGCCACTTGTGGAGAGGCAGACTAAGTGGTAGCACCCCTGGGCGCTCCTCAGTGTAATCACCTCAGGTGCAACACAGCAATCCTCACAGCAAAGATGGTGCAATCTACAATCCTGTCCCAGTGCTTTTACTCACATACATAACAGGTAGGAACCTCACTATGGGTGCCTAGCCTCTCAACAATATGGCACTCTGCTTCACTGAAAGAAACTAGTACAAAAAGGAATCAAACAAATAAACATCCCAGTTGGTTGGACAATAGGCTACAGGCAAAGAAATGACAACTCAAAACAATAAGGAGCAAAACAGCAGCAGGTGAACCTATGAAGGAAGACCAGGAATGACCAGGGCTCACCATGCTGCATACTAAAACTATACATTTTGATGTCATGACATCACCACTCACCACCTCTGGTATGGGACATTAACACATGGGATCAGTCAGAAAGGTGGGCAGGACAACAATGGGGTGCCGACAAATAATATGTTCAGCCAACACGTCAGAGCAAAACTAGAACAGAAGGCAGTCAACTAAGTATGCAGTATAAAGAGGCTGACTTGTACATGTTATGTGATCACTTTAACTACATCCCTGTAACACATGGGACAGGAGCCAGAAGAGTGAGCATAGGCCAACAGGTGCCTTATACAATCTGGCCCTGATGAGGGAATTGGTTAGGGGAGGAGTCAGGCCTGGGGCTGCGTTCACTAACACTACACATGATGCTGCATTCACTTGCACTAGAGGAGCATTCCCCACTACACTGGCAATGCTCTGAATTATGATTTATATTTAACAAGACATGCTCAACGTGCAAAAGGCCATTGTGTTTACAGGACCAAACAGGGAATGGAATTGTTAAACAAATGCACTCAGTGCCTCGCTGTTCCCCTTCCAAGAAGCCAAATGGATTTTTGTGGGTCAGCTGGGTAAGAGACCAGAGGAGCTCTGATGGCTCTGCGGTTCTTTTAAGTAAATGTCATCTGTTTGAACACGGGTCCAAATCCGCCTAATGACGCTGGCGTGCCAGAGGAAAGTTTTTGACAGCAGTTGCCGCTATGCCCATGCTCAAACCCGCTCTGTTGCGCTCATGACAACATTGACAACATCGCCAACAGCAAAGAGTCTCGACTGTAATGTCATCACCGCTTGGCTAGATGCAAGAGGCTAATTGTTGAAATCAACATTTTTTGAAAAATGCTCTTTAAGAAAACACACTGGAAGAACTGAACGGGGTGAAGTAAGGGAAACCCACACTTCGAATCACTTCCAGCCACGCTAACCTCCTGAACTGGTGCCATGCCCATTTTGGTGCTTAAACCTAGCTTCATAAAACACCTTTTGAAGGGAGACAATAGAGTGAGAGAAACTGAGAAACTGAGAAATGAAAAGTGGAAGATGAGAAGGAGCAGTAAAAGAGGAAGGGAGAAGGACAGAAAAAGGGGTTTCAGGCCCGAGCTTGTCTCTTGTTCTTCTCCTTCCTCTCACCTTATCAGTGTCTTGGCTGCACGTTTTTACAAATTATCCCGGGATGCAGAGAGGGGCCAACACTGGGAGATCTGGCATCCATTTACATTCTTACTGGTTTCTGCCTCTCCTGCTTTCTTTTTTCTGCAAGAAAAGAGAGGAAGATGGAATTTCGAGGGGGCCGAGAAGAAACAGAGCGGGAATCGCTCAAGCAACACAATCCCTGAGTGAGCGTCCCACAGGGATGTGCACGGCTGCCATGCGGTTGTAACGTCGTCGTCCGCCCATCTCCTCTGATTACCATCATGTCTCTAGAGAGGTCTGTGAGGGCATAGTGTGTGTTCGTGAGTGTTTGCATGTGTGTGGGTGTCTAAATAAGTGTGTGTATGTGTGCGTAAGCTATGTTCTTACTATCTTATGGAGTACAAACACCCTCATCAAACTATATAAACCCAAAGAAATGGTCTGATCATGAGGAAAATAGATATTTTTTTAGGGTTGGGGGTGTAAGAGTTTAATGTAGGGATAGGGATTAAGAGGGTTCAGTTTAGATTCATATAAGTCAACTGAATGTACGATGGTGCATGTTTCCCAGTGAGACGTCTAAATGGTTTATAGCCGTCTAGGCCAAAATTAGACGACATTGGGTTTGAAAATGAACGTAGCCAAACCAAGACAAACAGGTCTATGGCAAAAATGAAGCATCATCTTGCACATATGGACTTCTCTGATGCATATTTTTGATATTTGCAGCTGTTTATTTAAAATACATAACAACGTATTTACTGTTTGCTCTAAAACTCGGCAATACGTGGCCAAAAGATCCTGGGCGATATGAGAGCTAAAGCATAGACGCAATGTTGAGATCATATCTTGTGCTCAGTGGGTTGTGTGTGTGTGTGTGCGCAAGTGTGTGTAAAACTTCAAACTGACGCACACAAGTGTTCACACACGCACGCGCACACACACCCACTAACAAGCACAGTGCGTGTGCTGTGTGTATTAAGTCAGAACGACAGATCGTCGCGGCGTCCGTCTTGGGGAGTGATTGCGATGGTTTCTGGAGAGGCGGGCCGGGGAGAGCGGAGGAGAATGCGATGTGCCCTGCGGAGCACTGTCGTATGATGTGTTACAGCCCTGTGGAGCCGAGAGGGGTGTCAGTATCACACACTAACCCCCAGAAAGCTCTCAATCTGGATCTCATTAGGCCTGCAGTCTGCCAGAGCTGGACTGAGCACATCCAGACTGCAGCCACGCTCACCCAACAAAGCCTGAGCGCTGAGACACTGCCAAGCCTGGGAGAAATAGACCGCATCATCAATAGGGTGCTCGCTGACCCTAACCACCCTTCTGGAGTCAAGTCAGCATGGAAACCATTGGATGAAAACTGTGGATGGATTCAGATGTCTACCGTCAAACTGCAGTGAAAAAACAGATGGACAGAAAACAGATATACATAAACACACACACACACACACTGATCCCTATTTTCTCTTCCTCCAAGGTGCTATCTGCTGTTATCAGTGTAATTGGACCAATAGGGGGGCATTTCCTGTGAGAATGGAGCTTAACTGTCATGACTCACTGCTTGCCGTTTCTTCCCTGCATCTCCCAGCAAACACACGGCCGACATCAGAAGAAGACCAGATCGCCAAATACCCTCTTTCCACCATCCCCCCTTTTTCTCTGAACTCATTCCTCAACTCATCCCTCCTTCTGAAGCCACCATGCCCTATGCGTACTTCAAAAGAAAACAGATCCTCATAAATCGCCCTTGAATGGCCCCCCAAACCACAGCAAGTGGGCTGGAAAATCCAAACAAACAATGTAACGATGAGCGGTCAGACTGTCTTAGGTCATTCAACGCAACCCCAAGCCCGATGAGTGATCGGATACTGGAAAGTAAACAGCAAGCTTCAGTGAAGCTGGACTGAAACCTGGAGAGAGGAGGATAAAGAGAGACTTATCGTAAGGAGGAGAGGGCCAATTTACTGCATACATGTTTGTTTCTCTTTGTGTGTGTATGTGTGTGTGTGTGTGTGTGTGTGTGTGAGAGAGAGCAGAAGAGAGGGAGAGACATGCAAAAACTAACAGTGAGGAATGTTTTCTTATCGTCACAGACCTGGTCTGGCTAGCCTGATGTTGGGGACTTATCAGTGGACGGGGATTGAGGACTGTGTGGTGAGAGAGTGCAGGAGAGGCAGCAGTCCGATAACCTCAAGAAGACCCCAGCCTGAAGTGTTTAGGGGATGAGGAAGAGGACTAGAGAGGACTTGGCAGCGAAAGGCCACTTTAATGGTGTTTTAAAGTCCAATATAGCAGGCATATCTCTACCTCTTAGTAGTGAATGAAAAACTAAGCCTAATGAAGGTCTTAGAGGTTGTGAAATAACGTCAGGAATATTTTACTGTTGTTTTATTGCACTGGCAGGAAGTTCGGGTCAGGTTCACGTGCAAAGAATTTACTTTTAAAAAGAGAAATAAATACCGCGATGCTGTAAGAGTTATATGTTCCCAACTCTCAAACTGTAGGTGGTCCTGAGTTCAGAGTTTCCCGTAGCAGACAGTTTCTACTTCTCTCTCCGCACGGGCTCCAAGTATCAAGGGCGTAAAAATATTAACGCTTCCGGCCACCAGCGCTGCCGGCCTAGAGGAGCCGACATGACCTCATCCCCTGTGTAGCATCGCATCGACCGGCCTCCACAGAGCAGGGAGGCTGTGGTCGACCAAAAATAATCCCTTCACCCACCACAAACAGGCCCTATTGGTCACATAACTGGTCCGTCAAGGTCGACATTACTTCCACACCCAAGAGGAGCTGGCTCAGCTGAAAGCAGTCAGCATCACAGTGGTGTGTGGCCAAAAACATACTGTTAAGACTGCGGGTGAGGGAAACCTATGTGGCATGGGTTTCCAGTGTTGATGTGTAGAAAGCGGGAACATATGAACGATAGAAACATATGACGAGACAAATGAGAGTGAAAAGGAACAAGAGGAGAGAGGAAGAGAGAGGGAGGAAGACAAGTAGAGAGAGGGAGACGGTAACAGAGAAATGGACAGAGACCGACAAAACAAGAAAGGCAGACATGATCAAGAACAAGAGATGAAAGGAGACATCTTTTCCTTCCTGTGCGGAGCAGTGAGTCCTGTCCATCTGTTAGATCGCTCATCCCTAGTGTCAGACCCCCCCATTCCTCTCTGAGGCTTTGATGTGAGGCCCTCTGCATTCACCCTCACAGGATATTACCCTTTAATGACCTCCTGATAGGGCCCCCCTCCTACACACAGCGGCACAGACACCAGGTAACACGAGTGAGACGTAACATTTCTATATAGATATACACACACACACACACAAAGTGGCACATACGCACAAATGTACTGTACACACACACATACATCCACGCTATGCTTATATGCACACACTCTCTGTCTCTCTCTTTCTCTCACACACTCAAAGAGCAGCAGAGAAAACATGCAGTCACAAGTTCACCCACCAACTTCAAGTTCTTTGTTAGACTCGCAAACACACACAATTGATACTGGGTAAAATAAATAGGCTTGAAATCTTCTGACTTCCCAGTGACGCAAATAAGCTGTATGGTTCTGGTCAAGATTATTGGTAGCCTTGCATTTTATGTAGAAATAATTAGTAATTGAAACAACTTTCAGTCTTCTTATTGTTTGATCAAGATTATAAAAAGATCTAAAATCGATCGATATTTACAACGGCACAAGAATAATATAAAAAAAATCTTTTATGGTTTCAAAATTGAAAAATGGCCATGATTATTGGCACCCTTTAGATCAAATCAATGTTGCTGGAGGAAATAGATTCTCATTTGCAGTGTAATTCAACTCACTTGTGACTGGTTGCAGGTGCCCACATGGTAGAAATGAACCAATTATCCATTTTAAAGTGATAAAACAGTCTGTTTTGCTTCCCTGGAGAAAAGAGCTGCCTGAGGATGTTGGGAAAAACTATTATCACCAAACAAACACTCACAAGGCTGTTAGGCATCGCTAGAGACCTTGGTATTCCTGTTTCCACAGTTTGCAATGTTAAAAAGTTTGCTACTCATGAAATTGTTAAGAATCTCCCAGGACGTGGTGGGAAGAGGAAAATTGATCTTTGATGTCATCAAAGGTTGGTGCAAGCCATTGAAAAAACACCTTGCATGACATCCAAAGATCTCAAGGCTGACCTGGAGAGGTCTGGGGTAATGGTTTCAGCCCATAGCATACGCCAGACACTGAACTAAGAAGGGCTTTACAGTCGGAGGCCACAGAAGACCCCACTGCTGAAAGAGAAACACAAGAAGGCCTTTACCAAGACCCACCTGGACACACCTAAATCCTTCTAGAAAAAGGTTCTGAGGACCGATGAAACCAAATGAACGCTCTTTGGCAACACAGATCAGATTTCTTTACAGATGACAAAATGAAGCTTTAAAGAAAGCAACACCCTACAGTCAAATGTTGGTAGGGTGGGGCTGCTTTGCTGCCTTGGGTACTAGACGTCTTGAACGTATTAAGGACATCATGACATCAGAAAATTACCAAGGCATTTTGGAGTGAAATGTGCAGGCCATGGGTCCTCCAGCAGGACAATGACCCAAAACACATCCATAAGCACCCAGGAATGGTTCAAGAGAAAACATTGGACGGTTCTGGAGTGGCCAGGGATGAGTCCTGATCTCAATCCCATTGAGAACCTATGGCGAGACCTGAAATTGCAGTTGGTCAAAGGAATCCTTCAAACATTGAAGAATTGGAGCGGGTTGCAACTGAAGACTGTGAGAAACTGTCAGCAGAAAAGTACAGGAAGCATATTAATGGGTACAAGAAACGTTTGGAAGCGTCATGCCAAAGGCGGTGTAACTAAGTGTTAGGAAAGGGTTCCAATAATCATGGCCATAGGCACTTTTCACTTTTGAAGCCATAACCGATTTTTTATTCTTATTCTTTGATCATGAGCTGTTTAATAAAACAGATGAACGTGGGACTGAAAGACTGAAAGTTGCTTCAATTTCCAATTATTTCAGAAGATATTGTACATTATCTGCTTAAAATGCAAGGGGCAAATGCAAAGGGCATTGGCAATAATTTTGGCCAGAGCTGTATTTGTCATTTGTGATGGCATATCACAGGGAGACGTTTGTTTTTATTTCGGCCAATGGCGTGGAATGGCTTCATTTCTACTGCCTTTGAATGCAAATCCCCGAGCACACTGGCCTTTTTCAGAAGTTGGCTCAGGCTATTATGATTGTTTGATCTGTTGATGCACCGATGTGTGCCAGCATGTCAACAGTCACACTTAGCTGGGCTAGAAATGCAGGCACTTCACCCTGACCAGAGAGAGAGAGAGCTGGCAATACAGAGGGGAAAAACCAATATGATGAAAGAAAGAAAGAAAGAAAGAAAGAAAGAAAGAGAGAAAGATGCTTGTGTATTGTATACACACATACTGTAGATATACGCACACACACACACACACACGCACACATATATACACAGGAGCCAAACGTAATCCCCTAGGATGATCAGGGTCCTTCAGATAAAATCCATCTCTGTTTGCGTTTGCTTGTTTGAACAGTTAGTCATTGTCGTGTGGAATATCAGCAGAGCAACCGGATTAGAGTAGGATTTCCAACTGTCGGTTGAAAAAGTTGTTTGAATGAACTACCTCTTTGTTGCAAAAGCATGCTCACAGCGGTTAGGAGATTGTGTGGATGGGAGTATATGTGTGTGTTGTACATGTGTATGTGTGTGTGCACGTTTGCATGCATGCATGCAAATCCATACAGTAAGTATGAATTGTGCAACAATCCAATGAAGGATTTGACTTTTTGAAAGTGCCATCCTCCCCTCTCACCTGTTTTGTTTTGTTCTGTACTGTGGGCCCTGCAGGAGGGTTGGCAGGTGAGCTGCTGAAGCATGTCAGAGCATGCGTTCCCTTTACTGACAAGCCCTGGGAATTGGGACTCCATCATTACTACATAAACCATGTGAATTTCCTGTGCTCCCAGATCCACGTCGCTACACTGTAAGCAGATGCTGCAGAATTGATTATCCTGGGAGCAACGTAATTTCAAAAGGAGCAAACGCCTGAAAATGAATGGCTGTAAAATAAAGCACTTTATCATGATTCACTTTTTTATGTATTGCCCCGGGTGCACTTTCTGGTGTTGACAGCTTGTTTTTGCAAATGTTGCACGTTACATGTCCGATCATATTCCTGCTACCAAACTGATGAATACAGCAACATCTCTTACCCAAGAGAAGATTAGATCCAGTGAAGTTCAATCATGTAGTTTGTATGTAGCTAACATTATGTCCGAAGGAGGTATTACAGTTTGAGGTTTTGGAAGAGCAAGGCTAACTGCTTTGTACATCTGTCATCATGAAAGGAGGACTCTTCACCATCATATCTGGGAGATTCGCTGTATACCACCCGTCTGTGTTAGCCTGGAGATTGATTACAGAATGTGAACGTTGAAATGTGTAGACGCCTCAGGGTCACAACTGTGGTGTCTGTACAATCAGCGCAAGGAGACGTATGAGGGGCAGCAGCGTGTAATTCCTGCTCATCTGTCATTTATTAAATAGAGAATTTAAGTACTCTATAGCATGGAGCCTGGTGTGTGTGTGTGAATGAGAGAGAGAGAGAGAGAGAGAGAGAGAAGAGAAAGTGAGTGGGTTAAGACCAGCCCCCTAGCTGTTGCATGTTTCAACTCCTGCTTCACTCGCCTTGTCAGTTTGCCTCTGAGTCAGTTGCTTGTTTGGTGATTCTCTTCACTGCAAAGCAGATGACTTTTGGGATAGAGACGATACTACAGCACTTTCAAGGTAACTTCAGTGGGATTCATCTATTTTGATGCAATATGTAATGGATAAATGCTGAGCAATGTTTGTTTCAAGTATTATTTGGATGTGCTTTTATATTGTATGGTGTTAATACAACATAACAGTGTGTTATCAGTGGGGTCTTTCACAGTGTAGTGACATTCAGGGCAGTGTTTTACTTGTGATTTTGTGTAAATTAGACACTACACAGTTGGCACAATACAGTACAAAAAATCAAATCAAGCCGTTTCATTTTTTTTGCATTAAATATGAAGTACTGTATTTCATATTTTAAAGCCAAATATAGTCTTTGTTTAAGAAATGCTGAAACATTGCAGCTAAAAAAAATGTTTCAATTACACTTTTCCTTGACATTTAGATGTTCATTCATCATCTTCATTCATCTTTTAGTGATGGTGTAGATTCAGTCAGTACCTCTGAGAAACCCGGCGCGCAGTTGTTTGTGCAAACTTGGACAACTCAAGTTAATTTCCTAAATGCTTGGCAGCAGAGTGAACGAGCTAGACTCTCCAGAGCGTTTGTTAACTGTTAACATATGACTTAAGAGGCAAGGGAAAAAATCCTTCGCACGACAAGACTCTAAGGAATGCAACCCTAATGATTCATAATGGTTGTTAACATAATGAGAGCTAAAGCCATTCACTCGCAAGCTTCAATGTCTCTCTGTAGTTTGGTGTAAATATCACAGGCTTTGGAGACGCTCTTTCCTGTCTTTAAAATTGAAGGTGCAAGTTTGACGTTTTTGCTTGAGGCTTGAGAGCTCACACACACTTCATCTTTGCTGTGAAAGCAGAACGTTGATGCTGGAGAGAGTGCCAAATTACATACACATGTTGTGACGGTTGTCTAACCAACTCATGATGATTGACATATAGATTAAACACAATTAGAGAGGATGTTGGTTTGGCACAAAAACTATTTCCAGGGTTCCCACTGGCCATGAAAATCCTTGAAAGTTTGTGGGTTTGAGAAAAATAAAATGAGTCCTTAAAAGTTGTTGAAAATGAATGGATGTCCTTGAAAGTACTTGATTTTTTTTGGGTTGTTTTTTTTGGAGGGGGAGGGTATAGCACCCAAATTCATCAATATGCCTCATCTCTCTCCACCCTAGCGTAAACACTTCACATCCCGAGGAAAACACTGATGGATATTTGTGTTGATACAGCAGTGTTCAGTTTTAAAATGAAATGGACGATTTCACCAGGCTCTCTGGACTTGACAAGATCATGAGTAAACAATGAGGCCTCAGTATCATGCCTTACCTCAAAACAATTCTTTGAATTTCATCAAACAATACCTTGAAAGTCATTGAAAAGTCCTTAAATTTCATTTCCAAGTGAGTGTGGGAACCCTGTATTCCTCTATCCGTTTGGACATTGCATTCTGCCCTACAAGGGAAAATAGCAGTAACTGCTCTATGTGTGTTTTAACGGCCATGAGGTCATGAGGTCAGGACTGTAGTTTAGATTTCAAAATAATGTTAAAATGCTATTAGATAATATGCAGTCCACTAATGCACCAATAATACTTATCAGGCCAAGAGATAAACTTCAAAGTCATTTTTTTCAGTTTCACGATTCACACACTTGTTTTGGGTACTGTTCTGTTTCTTTCATTGCCAAGAAACTTTACGATTAATGTATGGTGACTCATTTTATTGTTTGCACTGATGGCTGAATGCCTAAAATATAATTGTAATGTAATCTACCTTATCAGGGGTTTTTTTTTCTTACACAGTTTATTAATGGGATTGTGTTTCTTGTTTACAAGTGACTCTGAAAGATTTTGAAGTTTATAAAACTCAATATCAGTGGTAATCCATCCTTCCTCATCTATAACTACTAACTCTCTTTTCTTCACCAGGGTCTGGAGCTTCTGACCCCGTCAAACAGAGCTCAAGAGCACCCTCTTTTGGTGAAGAAGGAGAAGTCAGAGTGAAATAGACCTGTCAAGAGTTTGTTGGATTATATTCGCTGCCCACTATTCATCTCAGGAGCCAAGACACATTTTTGTATATCCTCCTCAATATTTGAAAACCATGGTAAGGACAATGGCTTTCTAGCCACAGACTGTAAACCAAAATACAACAAAGCAGCACCAAGCATGGAGGCTTCCAGGCCTGCTCATGCAGGGACTCCTCCCACCACAGCCATAGCCACCACCTTCCCAGCTCACTCCTCTCCCAGCTACCTGCAGTTCTTCTGGGAGTACCAGGACAATGCTGTCATTGTGGAGCATTACAACTACACAGGAAAGCTGCAGGGTGACCGCTACCGTGAGGGGCTCAAACCTGAGGGCATTGCCTTCCTGGTGGTGTGTCTCCTCATTGTCCTGGAGAACGCTGTTGTTCTCCTCGCCATCTGGAGGAACAAGAAGTTCCACCTGCCCATGTACTACTTACTGGGAAACCTGACCCTGTCTGATCTTCTGGCTGGGATTACCTACATGGCCAACATCATCATGTCTGGACCTAATACTTTGAGACTGACACCGTTAATATGGTTCCTCAGGGAGGGAGGGGTCTTCATCACACTGGCCGCCTCTGTCATCAGCCTGCTGGCCATCGCCATTGAACGACATGTTACCATGGTGACCATGAGGCCATACCACGGGGCAAAGCGGGGTCGGATGTTGGCACTGATTGGCGCAAGTTGGGCCCTGGCCGGGTTTCTGGGGGTCCTACCGATTCTGGGATGGAACTGCATCCACAGACTGGAACAGTGTTCAACAGTCCTCCCGCTTTATGCCAAGAGCTACATCCTGTGTTGTGTATCTGTGTTCAGTGCAGTGTTGTTAGCTATAGTGGTCCTTTATGCCAGAGTTTTTCGCATTGTCCGCGCCAACACACAGCGCCAGCGGCTGGGCTTGTCCGGCAGCCTGCGGAAGGGCTTAGCGAGGAAGTCACAGAAGTATATAGCCCTCCTTAAGACGGTCACCATTGTCCTGGGTGTCTTCATTGCCTGTTGGCTGCCGCTCTTCCTCCTCCTCCTCCTGGATTTTTTCTGCCCCAACCGCAGCTGCCGCCTACTATACAAGGCTGATTACTTCTTGGGAGTGGCCATGGTCAACTCACTGCTCAACCCAATCATCTACACTCTAACCAGTAAGGACATGAGGAGAGCCATTCTTAGGCTGCTATGTCGGCCTTGTCTGATGACCAGAGATGGCCAGGTGAAGAAGATTGGGATGCCGTTCCTGGAGTGCAGTTTCAGCAAGACAGAAGTGGCCTCCCAGAAGTTAGAGGGGGGTCTGGAGACCACCATGTCTTCTGGAAACATCATCACCACCCCCTCTCCCATTAAGGCCCTCTACCCCAAACTCTTCAAGTCCTGAGGACTTTATCAGACATGCTGTATGATGAATCAATGAGTGCGTTCTCCACTGAAGGAGGACAATGCATGCCTAGCATGCCTTCTGTAGAGAGGGAGCAATTCTCGAATTTGGAGCATAGGCAGAAAGACAGAAGGTGCATTAAATGTTATAGAGGCACCCAATATAGCTACAGGTTATAAAGGCATCATGTTTAAATGTCTTGCTTCAACATGTCAGGAGTGTTGCAGTTACAGCAATATAACCACATCAAAGAGTTTCATTATGGGAACCATTACAAATGATGGGCCAGGAGGATGAGAGTCATGTGAACTGAGTAGCTTTCTCATATGTAGATGTAAAACTCCCTTAACTGATTTGCACTGAAATAACAGATTGAATGGAAAAACAGCCTTGGGCTGCATTTTCCTGTGTTTCTTTAGTTTGTATCTAAGTTTAGAAGGACACTGTTCTATGAATCCAAAGCCTTTTGTGACTGAACCAATGTCAGTGTTGCATTCCTGCCCAAACTGGCTGGGTTGTTATGTTGAAGGAATGTAGCTCCCATTGCCCCTCTTCGCTGTGTTTCTTATGAAAGTGCCAAGAGCACAACATGAACACATAGCCTAATAGATCTGTGGACATCTGGATTTCGCTGGTTCGAAGGCCCAAGTGTGCTAGACTAGTTATGATAGCCTGCATTATACAGCATCACTACATTGTATCTGTGTACATGAAGCAGGGGGAGTTACGACGAGAGAGAGAGAGAGAGAGAGAAAGCAGTTATTCTTTCTTTACACACATCAACACACAGGAACTTCCACTTGACACAGAATACTGTGGCACTGATGCAAGTGGAATTGAGGTGCCGTCCCACTGTGACAGGTGGTGAACCGAACTGATTTTCATTAAATGCCACAGGTGAAGTCGGTGTAGTTGGTGTCAGAGTTTGTGAAATGCCCTCCATTTGGATTAAAACCACTACAACAACAACACCAAGAATGTAATAACACAACGTGATAGACGGACAGACCTATCCAAAAAGACACCGGTTCTTTTCTGTCATGACATGCTGATTGTTTTGTGACAAGTCTGACTGAAACCAACTCAGCTGCACTCGTATCGCTTCTTTTGGGAAGACTCGGTTAAGAGTATGTCTAATAAATGATCATACCAAAGATTTATATTTCACCCTGTAAATAAGGTTGTGTAAATGATTAATCGTCGACCAGTTGCAGCAATGTACCTGCCCTTGATAAAATAAACCCTAAGTGGAATGAGGTCAGATTCATCAGTGTAATCATTCCAAAACTTCCCTTCACTGTCGGTCATGTTATGAAATTAGTTTGACATCTCTCAACAGAATTTCAACAGAATGTTTTCTGTACAGTCTGTCTGGGTCTTGGCTGATGAATGAGGCGGTATGCTATTTTGTACTGTAAATCATGTATTGAACTTTGTATTTTTGTATCTCTGAAGAATTTTATATCGTCTGTATTGTAAATTATATGCATTTTGTATCAAGAAAAGGCTCACAACTTTCACCTCTGACTTCATAACAGCAATAAAATGCTTTCTGGAAAGAGCCAAAAGACTTCCTGGTTTCTTTTCATTGTGTGCGTTTGTGTGTGTGTGTGTGTGTGTGTGTGTGTGTGTGCTGTAACTCTGCTTTGAGCCTCTCAATTTCTGTGTCCTGATCCTCCAGCTGGGTGCGGAGTTGATTGGCAGCCACCTTCTCAGTCTCCACTATCTGTACTAGGTGGATGTATTTCTG
>OOFE01012524.1:9497-33743 GCA_900323365.1 Monocentris japonica | reverse complement strand
GGTTTCGGCTCTCACCACATCCAGCAGCACAGCGGGCCCTTCGGCAAGGGAACCTGAGGCTGACCGCCGGGGCCACCCCGTCTTTCCCTTCCCACTCTGAGCTCTCTCTTCTGGCACGTGATTTGAGTGAGGAATTAAAATACAAAATCTTTCAATTCGGTTTCTAACCCTTGCGGTCATTAAATTGTGGTGATAGGTCAAAGCAGACAGACCTCTGATCAGTGTGTGTTCGGTTCTGGCTTTTAAAGCCCCCGATTGGACCAACATCTCCCAGGTTTTAGCCCGCGGGAGAGAAGGGCTGCGTCCTAAAAATGGCTGTTTATTGGCCAAGGGCTGCTCAACAAGTAGTCAGGGGCTGTTTTTCTACTTCAAGACTGCGTGAAGAAAAACTATAACTAAGGGAGGAGAAAAATCTTTCAAATAGACCCATTGTATAAAAAAAAATTAAAAAAGGAAAAAAGTAGCACTTGTCAGTATAAGGAAGTAGACCTCAAAGTGCCATTAAAAAAGTGACATATTGTCTTGAGGTGCCTGAGTTGGAAAGGTACAAACAGCCACAAGACGTAAAATTGAAATCTAATCAGAGAAAACCAGGAACTTAGTGTTAACATAATAATAAATATCCTCTCACCAATAGCCACTGGTAGCTCAGTTTTTGTGAGTGTCCCCTCGTAAGTCTGCCAGAGAGCAGTCTTACTATGATGGATCGTTTATTTCAGATCAATATGAAGTGCCAAGAGAATGGAGGAACAGCTTTTTGATTATGTTTAGTGGAAAGGGAACACTTGAGCATTTAGAAACCTTTGATTCAAGACCTCTCACAAGACGAATTACTGACAAAATCCAGAGCCTCTCCTGGAGTTGGACATTTGATTTTCACATCCACCAGACCTCAGAAACAGAAGTGACCATGTTTGTGCGTTAGTGTTCAAATATTGTAATGAAATTTAAAAAAACAAAACACCAACTGCTTAAAGAAATGTATTTGTAACAGCAATTTAAGCTACCAAGGTTTTTTTAAATGATGTTTTGTACATTGATATTCTAAGAAGTCTTGTACAGAATTTAAGAGCTCAGTTTTTTTTTGTTTTTTTTTTAATTTATTTGTTCTCGTCCTTTTGTTTCCTCGTTCCTCTTAACTGACAACTTTATATTGAATTGGACCGGGGTGTTGTGTTTCTGACTAACTAGCATGCATTGTAACTCAATAGGAATGCCTGTGAATGCTACTTTTGAATGTTTGTAAAAAAAAAAAAAAAAAATTGCTTCAGTTTGAAAGGGACATTTTTCTTGTCCATCAGTAGTTGGAATGGAAATTAGTAAATTTCTTGGTCTGCTTTGTACATCTTTTTATTTCCAGCAAACAATACCGTGTACAAAAATACATTGTAAAGTAAAAGTATATGTTTATTGTAATACCGTGGTCATCTGTTGATTCACATTTGTGAGCAGAACTTTTATGCATCGTAGTCATTCATCTTAAAAGATAAAGTTCAGACCATTTAGTGCAGAAAAATAATAAATAAATAGTTGCACGTTTTGCAGTCGATGGCCACTAGATGGGGCCAAAGCCTCTTTGAAACTGAACACAGCCTTTACCGACTCACCGTGTCACTAATATTACTAATAATCAATATAATTCGTGTAATATTACCGACTTGGGTTCAGTTTGAGACACCAGCAGTACCCTGGTCAAAGTTGACTTGGATGTTTGTTCATAATAACAGTCTCATAAAGCCAAGCCCAGCGAGTTTTACAAACGTGTTATTAATATAGCAGGCCACCCATGATAGTCGACACATCTCGTTTCCTTGCTGAGTCTGGCAGGTGGGTGTGATGGAGCTGGTGGTAAACCATCATTATCCAAGACGAAAACTTCCCTGATTAAGTAGGCTTACTTTCAAAGTATCCAGACAACATATTTGCTGCCAGACAGTGAGCAGCGGCCCCTGTATTAATAAATGTCCCCTTATGAAAAAAAACCCATCGGAATCGTATGATACATTTCAGTTGGATACTATACAAATAGGACAGCAAAGCCTGTAGAAGTTACTGTAGGCATATTATAGGAGGGCCTGACACACTATCAGGCCCTATGGGAATATTACAGGAGTATTACAGTTATTTCGTTAGGGTCACAAGGAGATCATGGTAATCAATGATACTACTGTCATTAAAAACGTGGAGGAGTGTCCTGAAGGCTTTTTGGGGAGATATAAAAAATCCCTAGGCTATAATATCCACTATAGGGAGTGGGTCTATGATGCTCAATAGTAAGTTTCACATGACAGTATCGTATTTGATGATATTATTTCTCCTATGGTATCACTAATACTCCTATAATATTTCTAAAGGATATTACGTAGTAGTACATTTACTGTGGCATTTGTGTACTATCCTTCTACATGGCATTATAGTTCTTTTTTCGAAAGGGGAAGCCATACATTTGGATGGACATGAATTAAAGTGAGTATAAGGATATGTCCTGGGAATTCCTGCCGTCTAAGAAAGACGCATCCACTCTCACACAGTTTAGTATACACTTGACGTCAAGCCAGCCAGATATAGCCACAATAAAGTTAGGTTAGGAAGTTAGGTTTGTTATTATTATTAGTAGTAGTAGTAGTAGTAGTATAGAGCACCTATCAGAACAGTGTAACAGTGTTTTATAAGATAAATAAAATGAGCAATAAATAAAAACCTTAACAATAAATAAGGAAGATATAGAATAACATAAAAAAGGGCAAATGCACAAAATAATTAAAACAAGAATAAAAAACAACAATTTGTCTTTGTTGGATAAATTCGTTATTTTATTTTTGTATTACTCAATAAGCGCTCTCAACCGGCTCATCGAGAAGGGTTTTATTTTGAAAACTCTTACCGGAAGTGTAGTGTTTATTCCTGGTGGTTTGATACTGGTGCAATTTGCTGGTGAGCGATGGAAACGGGCTCCTGAATCCCACCGGACTCTAGTGGCTCTCATTCCGACGCAGGTAAGTGAACACCTGGGAAAAGCTGAATCAGAACAGTTTGTACTGTCCACAACAGACTCACACTTTAGGGACAAACTTAAAATACTTTCAAGACATTAAGTGTAGAGTGTACCGTAATTAACAGGGAAGAAAGAAAGCCGCAGATGTGAGACCACAAAGTGTCTGTGATTTCGCAATTACTTTCAGGGGTTTGATGGTGAAGCGACGCTTGTTAATCACCCAAGCCAGTCTCAGTATTTAGAAAGATGAAGTTATTTTGGAAGTTGCTTGGCCTGAAGTACTGGACTTCTTAACTCGTCTGTATGTATGAACTTTTATTTTCATACAGGGACTAAATAAGTGTTTAATAATTGTTCGTCTAGTTTGTACACAGGCACTAGGTATTAGTAAAGCTTTTCGCCTCATACTAACGCTCAAAATAAGATCCCAATAACCGCATCCCTCCCCTCTTTGTTTTCAGACGTTGTTGTCAAACTAGTTTATCCGCTTTTCATAGCAGTGCAGGGGCAGACTATATGTATTCCAACAGGCCAATAGATACTTCAGCTGCCGTCAGTAAGGGGAAAACAAGTAAGTAACATTGTCTTTGAGAGACTGCACCTTGTTTCAATGCCTAAATGACCTTCTCCTTTTTTCTCTTTTAGTCACTCCTTATTTTTCCTTTTTCGCCTTGGAGCCGCAGCGAGGATGATTCCTGTAGGTGAATTCAGGAACTTTGCCACAGAACACAATCCACAGTATCGGGTCCTGAAGCCGTGGTGGGATGTTTTCTCAGAGTACCTATGCATTGCTATGCTTATGATTGGAGTCTTTGGGTGCACCTTGCAGGTGAGGCGCCTACAAACCAACCTCTCTGTGACCATAATTTTTTAAAACCTCAAATGTTAGGGTATGGGTGGAAATGGATTTAGCAATATAATTATTACTAACCTATGTGACTAGGGTGAAGCGATTGTATCATTTGTAGTTATTATGGTGTGTCAGAATAACTTGTTGAGGTGTGTACTTTGTTCACAAAACTCCCGTGTCTAAATGTGGTGGCACATATCACAACAGTACCTACACTGCCTGACCTACAAGCCAAAACAGAGACAGTGTAACAAACTAACTTTCTCTGTCTCTCCTGACACTCACTGTTTAATCTGTCTCTCACCACCAGAAACAAAACAAAGCACTGACTATGTTAAGAGTGATAACTTACAAATTCCACTGCTTGTTTTTTTTCCCAACAACATTGTCTCTCTGCAGAACATGAGAAGAGTGTATACAAAAACAAGACAGGGACAGTCCATTCTCCTCAACAGTTCTTTAGTGAGGCAGTAGTATTGACGTTGAGGTGCAGAGCAGAGGAGACATGCAAGAGAAGGCCAGTAGGCACATTTATGGAGCCAGAGGTGGCTGTCTAAACCACAAAATACATTAAAAAGCACCAAGGCTTGGTGTGAAAAAAGTTGGAAAAAAAACCCTTTATTAATACTTACCCCTGACTTGACTCAGCCATGTAAGATCTAGTTATTGTTCAACCAGCTGTTTAAAATACATTACAAAACAGAGGTGGGAAGTAAATAGTAACTAGTCTAGTAACTTTCAAGTGTAGTAATATATAGGATATACATATATAAGTAATACTGTATATAAAATATAGTAAATGTATTACTGTTTTTTGGAGAATGTACATACTTTTACTTAAGTTATATTTTTAGAAAGAGTAGGAACCATTTCCAAATATGCGAACTGCAACACAAAACCATAATCTGTTCATTGTTCAACGGGAAGATACACAAAATCTTAATGATTTTCACTTAAATGTGACCCCACATTTGGCTATTATTTTAGTAAGAGACTAGACTAATTCTCTAGATAAAAACTACTACCAAAAATATTCTGACTTTAGCCATACTTTGATTTGAGTCAAATAGTTTCGGAAGCTTTCCATCTGTAATTTCCACACCTTAATTTCCTCGGAGTTTTGAAAATTTCATTTGATGTATGCATGCAGTCCATTTTTCCCTGCTTCCTTCCTTCTTTCCTTCATTTATTCATTCTTTCATTTATTCATGTGTTCATTCATTCATTCATTCATTCATTCATTCATTCAGCTCACGCAAGACAAAATTTCCTGCCTGCCCAGCCACTTCACCAGCCCCACCCCTGAGGCGATCGACTGCAGCCACATCCGGGGCTATGGGGAGAATGAGACGTGGGAGCACTCACTGGTCAAACCTGTGAGCCCCATCATCCGGGAGGTGTTTGGCCGCAAGAACAATCTGGACATCCACCAGTATGTGTTTGTTAACCACTACTGCTACGAGAGGGCTGTACATTGGTATGGAAAGTATTTCCCATACCTCGTTGTCATCCACACTATGATCTTCATGGTAGCCAGCAGCTTCTGGTTCAAGTTCCCTGGGACCTCTTCTAAAATTGAGCTCTTTGTCACCATCCTCGGGAAGTGCTTTGATTCACCCTGGACCACTAGGGCCCTGAGTGAGGTTTCTGAGGAAAGAGGAGAGGAGAAACTGGTTATTTTGAGGAAGAACACCATGTCAAAATCTGCCCCAGATGGACCAGCGGCAGAAGAGGAAACTGCAGGTCTTCTTCGGTCCTCCTCTGTCAAGTCCAATCCAGACAAGAAGAATCCAGAGCCTCAGCCAGCCCCCTCAGTCCTCGATAAGAAGGAAGGAGAGCAGGCCAAGGCTCTGTTTGAGAAGGTGAAGAAGTTCAGAACTCACGTAGAGGAGGCAGACCTCCTCTATGTCATGTATGTGCTACAGACATCCCTCAAAGTCTTCAAGTTCCTTTTAATCACTATCTACAGTGCAGTGCTGGTTCCTAACATTGAGATTGTAGTGCGTTGCTTAGTTCCTCCTGAACTGACTGGTTTTGATATCTATTGCTGTAACCACAACAAGGCCCACCTTTTCTCTAAGCTAGCCTACTGCTATATCTGCTTTGTGGGAGTGTATGGACTTCTATGTATCTACACCCTCTATTGGCTGTTCCATCGACCTCTAAAGGAGTACTCCTTTGAGAATGTAAGACTAGAGACGGGTATTAACGACATACCAGACGTGAATAATGACTTTGCATTCCTCCTCCACCTCAGTGACCAATATGATGCTCTTTACTCAAAACGATTTGCTGTCTTTCTGTCTGAAGTCAGTGAGAGCCGTCTTCGCCAGGTCAACCTCAACCATGAGTGGACTGCCAAAAAGCTGCGCATCCGTCTTGCTAGGAATTCCAGCGACCGCTTAGAGCTCCACCTGTTCATGCTACCGGGGCTCCCTGACACAGTCTTTGAGATTGCAGAAGTGGAATCACTCAAGCTGGACCTCCTTACTAACGTCACCATCTCAGCTAGTGTGGCACAGCTAAGCTCTCTTCAGGAGCTAGCACTGATCAACTGCCCTGCCAAGCTCCAGCTAGCTGCCCTGGTCCACCTCAAGGAACATTTAAAGGTCCTGCGTCTGGTGTTTGAGAGTTTAGAACAGGTGCCTTTGTGGATGTACACCCTACACAGCCTGGAAGAGCTACATCTGAGTGGTCCTCTAACCAACGAGGTCTCCCGTAGTGCCACTCTGGACTCCCTCAGAGAGCTTAGAGCTCTAAGAGTCCTCACTCTCCGCAACAACCTCAGCAAGATCCCAGCCAGCGTAGGGGATGTTGCCTTGCAGCTGCAGCGGTTGTGCATCTATAATGAAGGTGGCAAGCTCCAAGCTTTTAGCACCCTGAAGAAGTTAACCAACCTACTCACATTGGAGTTAGTGGGCTGCGACCTGGAGCGCATCCCGAGTGCTGTCTTCAGCCTGGCTAACCTCCAGGAGTTGGACCTGAGGGAGAACAAACTGACCACTGTGGAGGAGATCCTGAGCTTACAGCACTGCCAGCGTCTGGTGACACTCCGGCTGTGGCACAACGGCATCACCTACATCCCCGAGCATATCAGCAAGCTGCGCTCCCTGGAGACGCTGGACATTAGCTGGAACAAGCTCCGAAAGCTTCCCTCCAGGATGTTCTACTGCACCAAGCTCAGGCACCTGGATGTCTCCCACAACCAGCTCATCTCCCTCCCTCCTGAGGTGGGCATCCTGCAGAGCCTCCAGGTTTTCTCTGCAGCTTTCAACTCCTTAGAGACATTGCCAGAAGAGCTGTTCTCCTGTAAAAAGCTAAAGACGCTGGCTCTTGGAAACAACTGTCTGTCTTCCCTCAGCCCCAGAGTAGCCAACCTGGCCCAGCTGGTCCGCCTTGAGATCAAAGGGAACCGCCTGGAGTCTCTACCACTAGAGATAGGGGACTGTCCCTTGTTGAATCTCAGTGGAGTGGTAGTGGAGGACAGCCTGGTGGATCTACTACCATCAGATATACGAAACAGAATGACTGACAGATAGATTGAGGGACTGAGAGCTGCCATCGACTGGTGGTAGTGAAAGTTGTTTTTAAATGTAGGATGGTGGTTTGTGGTGGTGGCATTTACATTTATATAGAATGTGTAGCATAGCATATGTAGAGAGGCCCCCAATGATTTTCATACAAAACAGAACAAAAGGGAAAAAATAACCAAAACCATGAATATAAGCCTTAATATAAGACTGAAGACTTCAAGATATGGACAGTTTTCAGTGAAGGGTGTGTTTTTTCTTATTTTAAAACATCATCCAAAAAATGTGTGGTCAAATATGATAGCTGATCTACTTAAATAATGTATACACATTTTAATATAAATATCTTTTTATTAGAATTTTATGGAAATGGTTATCCTGTAAATACTTTTCTACATCTGTTTTTACTGAAACTTTATTTTTATGCAACTGGTTTTACTGGGGGAGGCGGGGGAGGGCGGGGCATACTGTCATGTGAAGTTTGCCAGAAAAGACTGGTGAAATGGGTCTTTTTGCCATTGTTATGCCAGAGTAGATGGTGGATGAAGCAAGGACTTAACACTTTACAACGATCAAACTGTGTGCAAGGCTGGACCTTCAAATTTCAAGGGCCAGCATTTTTGTTTCAGGTCAGTGTTGGTTTTAGTTGATTTTTTGTGGATTTGTCAGGGCTCAGGACTAGAAGGGATTGGTAACTATCCTTTATCCTGTTCCAACGTGAACAACCGTTGTTGCCTACAGTGGCTCAAATTGCTGCCTTTCAGGGATGAGACAAGTGTAGAGAGAGAAAGCCTTTCAATGGTAGTACAATGGGCCTTCATCTCTCTCTTCACATATTCATTCAAAAGGAGAGAAACCTGAATTCATACATGGGATTATGGATCAGATGATGGTAAAGTCAACACGATATTCAGTATACATAACACAATACAATAAGCAATGCTTTACCTAAGGAAAAACAGGAAAGCTGACGTCTTTGAAATGGTGCTGATTATTAATGGGAGGCTTCCTTAGTGTTTTTGCTTCTCTTATTTTCCTTTTTACTACCTCATCTCCACAGTTCACCATTTACAGTAAAATAAAGGGAAATTGGGATGTGATTTCCAGAGAATACTGTTAACGTATCAGACTATAGTTAAGTAGTGAAAAGTAAAGGTACCTAAAAATAGGATGACCATTTGAATACATGTTGGTCTACAGCTCTGTTAAATAACATTATCATACATTGGTACAAAAAACTTAGAGCACCTTATGAACAACAGCCATTGAAATAAAAGTGTAGTTGCTTGCGCTTAGCTCCAGGATGTGCTGTAGGTGTTGAAACGCTTGCATTGCCTCAGTACCTTCTACAAGGCAAGCTCTCTGTTTCACACGCTCTCTCTCTCTCGTACACACAAATGCACACTTGCTCTCCCTCTTTATCTTGTCTTTGTCTTTCTCCCTCTCTCTTTCTCTCTCACACACACACAAACACACATGACAAAACTCTATTCTGCAGCCAGCGCTTCCACTTTTCAACCCAAACAGCAGTGAGCAGTCATGTCCTGGCTTGTGTCTCCACTACAAGGGATTCCATCAACCAGCCCATGGACATACCTCAGTAATGCACAAACACACACCGACTTGCCCACACTGACACACAGCTTCAACGGCATCGGGAAACCATGTCTTTTTCTCCTTAAATGTTTGAGTTGGACTAAGGGAGGAATATGTCACTGAAAGTTGGTGTGGAGAGAGAGAGAGAAAGATTGAACCCAATGGAAATTTCCACAGGTGCATAGCTGGATGCACTAGTTCACCGTGCCCTGGCAATCATTTCCCTATTCCCCCTCCTTTCACTGAAGATGGCAGTAAGGTGTGTCACCAGTATCAGCCAAACAGGGGAGATTGTGTCACATTTGTAGCATACTCAGGGTGCTGTCAAGGAAATGACTCCTTGAAATGACAATTAGCTTGGCTGAACATTTTATGACCTTTAGTCAAGCACTGTCATTAAAGAGGGGTGTTAATCTTTTCAGTCTGCTGGCCTAAGTCTGTAATGCAACAAATACTATGCCTCAGTATCATGTCGGTGGAGTGTGCCAACAGGCCTGGTTGTCCTAATGCAACATTTACACTGGTTTGACTTGGAGTAGGAAAATCAGAGTGGGAAACTTCCTGGCACGCTGGCTCCTTTTGTTCCGAAGCCTAAAAGGTTAGAATTCCATTCCGGGAGGTTTTAATTCCATGAGGCTGGCGTTCCGACAACATTTTGATGAACTGAATTGAATTGGGAATTGAAGTTCACACACTGTGTAGCAACCTACTGCACCTCCAGAGCAGCGTACGACTATTTTAGTGCCGGATGTAATCAAAACTTACAATGACTCATCATGTATGGCCAGTTCCTACAGTCATGGAAAACCTGGAAAAGTCATGGAATTGAAAAAAAATAGACTTGGTACATTCAGATCAGATAGTCAATATAAAGAAAAATTGATATTTTTCAAGATAGACTCACAGAATATAGGTCATAGGAAAATGTGCTATAGATCATGAAATAGTCTTGGGAGAATCATTTGATTAGCAAAAAGCTGCAAAACCCTGCATGGAATATTATATTATTTTCCCATTGAGTGACTATTTTGTTTTCTTTATAGAGCTTTTTATTAGAACTGTTTATTTTAGACTCTTTGCAGTGTATTCTCTTTCCCCCATTGAACTTCTCAAAACAATTTATTATGGATACCAAGAGACTATCACCAGTGATATGAGTTCAGATGAATGTGTTACACAGTTCACCCCCTTGTCATATTCTCTGGAAGAGGAACCAAAACACTCCCATCAAACACTTTTGTCACTCCTTAGTTCCTCTCAGTAACATCATCATGATTCATGGATTTAACTCTGCGTGTGTCTGTCTACATGTGAGGGTGTAGACACCCAAGTCAGTTATTGTTTCCTTGTCAACTCCTTATGTGTTGTTACCCAGCAGTACCTGAGTAAACTTGCAGACTTGTCGTTCTTGTATCTCCTTATTTACAGGAGAGGTGGGCCGACCACTTCAGCGTTTACCCAAGGAGTGGTTTCAGATCTAGTGCCTTGCCCACATTGTGCTTAGTGAAGTCAGGGAGCTCTAGTGCTGTCATGTTTACAACTGTGTAGTAACTGATGTAGCTAGGCGCTAGGGTAAGAAAACATTCTTTATTGCTTAAATGATTGAAGTTGCAGCTTAGGGGTTAGAGAGGTAGGCTTCTGACTGGACACTTACTGTTTCAAACATCTGGGCGGGGAATGTGAACAAGAACCACTCTCCCCTCCCTCAACAACTATCGTTGAGGTGTCCTTGAGCAAGTCACTTGACCTCCAGTTGCAGTAGAAAACTGTGGTTGTACCATGCATCTATAGCCACAGTGTCTATACTAACTTTTGATTATTTCTGTCAAATAAGGTAGCACAGAAAAATAGAAGATCGAGAATGAAAATTTGCAAATGGATGGTCAATATTGTGAGAAATGCACATGAAGAACATGCAACAAAGAAGAAAACGCATTGTGTTTTTGTGATGACATTGGCCTTTGCACAGCTGATTGGGGGCACAGTGGTTGTGACGTGAGTATTTCTGTCCTGGCCAGGTTAGGTTCTGCCCACGGCACACAGGCAAACAAAATGGCCATTGTGCCACCGAAGAATCCTGAGCACGGGCATGAGCAAAGTGTACCGCTCTTACCAACAAGCCGTAACCAAACAGGGCCCTCATTCATTTTGCGTTTCAATCCAGCTATCTGTGACCTTAAGAGTGTTTTCAATGTGCAGCGCATTCCACTGTAGAGTCATTATAAACACCCTTGTTGAATCACCTTGGGGAAACACCGGACCCTGTGTGTGTGTGTGTGTGTGTGTGTGTGTGTGTGTGTTGTAAAGTACATAAAGAACACTGATTTGCTTCTGTATCCCAAAGGATATACATTTTAATCAAAGCATTCAACATGTCCAGGTAAAGGGCTGTTAATGTGCTTTAACAAGGACCCCTGTAAATTAGTCAAACTTGACACACTGAATGATTTTGAATGGAGTGGTGACCTCTTGTGGATGAAAAACCCAAACACAGTGCAGAGCTACCCAATGGGGCTTTTGATTCTCACTTTCTGTTTCATTAGTAGTGTGCTTTTTTGTTCAGCTCTCATCGGTCTAGTTAATCAATAATAGAACATTAATCATTTAATACTTTTTTCTAAATAAGAGACAATTTAAACTATTCCCTTATGTTTGCCCTACCAATTACATAGGAGCTACTTATACTGTGGCTGTTCAGAACTCAAACAATGAAGCAAAACAAAGACATCAAGTTAAACACTTTATTTTGTGCTTCAGTCCTCCAATAGAAAAGTGAATACTTTCACTTTTGTTTTAAAAGTATTTATATAAATAACATTTCAACAATTCACAATAAATGTAGCTATTTACAAAGTCACAGGAATATTCAGTCCTATTCCAAAAAATAAATAAGAGTAAATTCAATATCTAAGTACATCTAATTAAGAGAAACACAACTATGCAAAGCAATCAGGGTGCACCATGTCAAGTTTTGTTAAAATTTAAAAAACACAAATATCAACAGTTAAAATTCTTACACAATGAAAAATAATAATGCAATCATTACAAAACACTGGGGAAAACTATCTACAAATGTGCACTCCCAATCCATAGGGAAAAGAGATATAAGGTGCCTAAATTGCACTGTGCAAAAGAGGTATTCACATGTACAACCATCCACTGAAATTAAGCTGCCAAGACAATATGTTCAGTATCATCTTATATCAACCTCGAGCCACTATTCCAAAAAAATCCTTTACACAGCAATGAATTCAAGTCACCAGGTTTGAAGAGGAGAGTGTTGGGGAGAGGTTGCCCAGCACCGCGAATTCGGACTAACTATGAATGTGAGCGAATACCAAGTCAATCATATCGGGTATACATGACTCTCGGGCCACATCGACTGCCGTTTGACCACTAGTGTTGGTGTGCTTCAGGTTGGATCGCGGCGCCAAGAATCCCACAACATCCCGGTGGCCCTCCCGGATGGCAATGTGGATGGGCAGGGCGCCGCTCTGGTCTGGGACGTTTACTGACGCACCGTACTCCACCAGGATCTGCAGAGTGTCAAGGAATCCTGTACGGGCTGCATCATGGACCGGCGCTATTCCATGTTTGTCCTGGATATTGGGGTCTGCTCCATTTTCCAACAGCAAAGTGGCTATCTTGGAGTTCCCCATCATCATCACCTTTAGGAGATATGAAGAGGGGTCAGAGGACAAGCTACTAAATTCCACATAGATGTGTAAAACACCAGGATTGGAATAGAGGCTTCTTAACATTTCTATGTCAAGGATCTCCAAAGAAATACGCATTAGACCACTGACCCCAATTCAGTAAGATTTGATTTTGTCCTAAGGACATCTTCTGAGGAGAGGCTTGTAAGATATATGGCTTGGTACAGAATTATACACAGTAGTGTAGGTGGGGAAATAATGCCAGTGGGCAGAGGAAAACCTGTGATGGCAACAGTCATCCTTATACATTCTCTCTCTATACTAAGTTGTAGTGAGTGGAATTAATAAGCTATTCTCATATTGCTGGGGTTTCCCTGGAACCCACACTGGGGTCTGGGACCACTGACATAGAAGACAATCACTAACATATGTGAGTTATAACCCAACTAACATATGGAGTTATAATCCAGTTATAACAGGGAATAGTTTGAGAGAAAATTGAAGAAAGCTGTAGGTTTGTCTCGGTTAGATATCTAGGAGGCGGCGAGATCTATCAAAAACCTAGCAACAAACGCCTCAACTTCCCAAACTACATAAATCGAATGTCAGTTTTACAGACAAACGTCAAGTTAGTGTAAAATCAAATGATAATATTACTGGGGAATAGATCATCACCTGCAACGCAGTCCTGCCGAACTCATTGACTGTATCAGGATGCACCCTGCATTCCTCCAGGATCCTCTGCACCTCGCTGGTCTTCCCTTTGGCTGCTGCCGCGGTCAACGCTTTACCGGCATCCATCTGACTAAGAACCATTATAGATAGCGGGCTGGTCTTTTTACCTGTTCGGTAAGAAATGTGACGTTAGTTACGCTGAAACATAATCTAGGACAGCTCGTGACACCAATAACTGTATGATGAATAGTAACGAAGCCCGAAGACGTGACCGGCCAGGATTCAGGAAGATAACATGATAGCTAGCTACGGTATCCGGCTAACTTCAGTTCCTCATTGAAGCCATGTTAATCGACGTCGCTGACTAGCTTACGTAATGCTGTTTAAAGAAGACGTACGTTTAAAAAAGGCCAAGGAGTCCCGTGAAAATGTTATTTATGCCGAGGGAGAGAAGTGTCAACGGTACAGAAAATTAGCACCCCGGCTAACTGATGCTAACGTTAAAAGGCGAACAAATGATGGATATTTGTAGGGCCTTTCTCCTACCTTGTTCGATTTGCGGAGATCCAGACGTCGCCACGCTTTTTCTGTATAGGTGTTTCTAAAGCCAGTAACTTTCAAATAAAATCAAAGGGAAGGTTTATCAACATTAGAAAATGCGACATTTGCGCGCTGAGATCCACACAGTAGTGTCCCCCAGCTACAATTTACAAACATTGGGGAGAACTTACTTTGACCAATCAGAGCTCGCCTAGTGGGTGTTACTCTTTCAAATATGGCGAAAAGAGGCGGAGTGACAACGCTGTTACTATACTATCGCTGTGGCAACAGCGGCAGTCGACCAATGAGAGCATCAAGCGCAGAAAGCGGGCTATTCGTATACATTGATGTCTTCAAAGAGCAGTTCATTCATTTTTCTGACCTTTGGTTGTAAACCTCCAGAGGCAAGTGTGGAAAAAGGCGGGTGTAAGTTTTTAATTTTAGGCGGAATTAGGTTACTGTGATTGCACAATGTATTATTTCATATTTTCAAGAAGAGAAAGTCTCTGCCCTAAAATATTCTTGCAAAAAAATTATAAAAAGAAAGAGGGTGCAGCAAAAATACAATATTGTTACCAAGGACAAAATGTTTTTCAGGGTATAATTTGATAAACATTTTAATAGTTTGCACTGGTCAAACAATCACACCAATAAAATCAAGATGCACACTTTTTTGATAAAACAAAATCAAGCAGAACAGGTGAAATTTAAAGAAATTCTGTTGGAGTGCAATTAAAGTGATCATTGGATGGGCCTCTGGAAGTCCTGGAAGTGAGGAATCACTCAAAGGTTTTAAGAATTCGTCCGCAGTTGGTAATCTAATTGAAAAGAGGAGAGGTACAGAGGAGGAAATAATAAAGTTTAAATGTCATTCAAATTCACATATATTGTTTACCACTTGCTTATATCTGTGGCAAATAGGTCTTATATATTGAGGTCTAAAAGGTAGAAAGTTAGCCTAACCTACCTCCACTCTGTGTAATGTACCGCACCCACGGCAGAGCCTGGTAACCACTTTTTTCTATGATCTTCATATATCGCACCTGGTGAAGGACAGAGACAAAGACAGGCAGAGCAGGTTAAGGCAAGAAACAATGTACTTTGCCAAAGTAAATGTGCCTTGCCAAATTAAATGTGCTTGACTTATTTCATCATAGGCTATATTCCTGCCTTGTATGTACATACATACACACACATACAGTACCTGTATCCCTGAGACTGTGAAGTATGGGATTTCAAAGTTGACAGTAATGGGAGGCTTGCCCTCCATCTCATCTTTCTCCACACTGGGCAGGCCAAAGTGAGCCCTCATTAGAAACTCTTTACCTCCCTGGATGGATGGATGGATGGATGGATGGATGGATGGATGACAGGCAGGCAGGCAGACAGACATACAGAGAGAGAGGAGGGGTGTTAAATACAAAACAAATCTCTCTGATCAGAATATCACCCAGAATACAATATTTGGCATGTAACATCACATGAATTAAGTGCAGTATAGGGCATATAACACATTGATTCATGAACTTCTTACGGGGAAAGACTTGATGGTCCACACCACCAGGTTCTTCTCAGGAACATATTTGGCGTGGCCTGTGCTGGCTTTGAACTTGGGTGAGTCAGCATCACTGGGCACAGGGATCCTCACCTCCACATTATTCGCTACAGACTGTTTTTTAAACTGTCCCTTAGCCTAGAATAGAACAGAATAGAATAGATGGGACAACTTGTGAAGGCCTCACATCTATTTATTTGCTAACTCTATGTATTGCTGCTATTTGTCTACTGCTGGTTTTGCTCAAAAAACAACTTCAGTTACAGCCGCAAACAACGTGCATGCATCATTTTGCAAAACAAAACAAAAACTGGAAACACAAGTTACAGCTATTCTCCACCTATTCTATTAGTGAGCATCTACAGCAGAAGTTATTTTTTCTCTGTTCCTTTCATGATTTGACAGTTTCCATAACAGAATGCCACACTTCTCTCCAGTGATGAAGGGGTGTAGCCACAAATGTTTAGAAATGTGCATTGGACATATTTTGTCGCCCATTTAATTGAATTACAGTAAGTCAGTACCTTAACCATGATTTCCACTCTACTGTGAGAGAATTTCTCTATGACTGATTCAATCCATATCAGAGGCTTCACCTGGAAGAGACAGAGGAAGGGGTTTAATCATGCTATAGATTCTAAAAATGACATAACCCTGAAAACACATTTTATATTACATCAATAAACTACATAGAATTTCATTTAATAAATGCTCGCTCATTCGGTGTGGGTACATGCACAACAATATCTTGTTATTTGTTATCTATTTGTTATTTATCCTATATTGAGGATGCTGGACATCTATAGCTCAATGGGTAGAGTGTGGCACCAACACGGTCAGGTATTTTATTCCTACTGGGATCACCTGTACTAAAAATATATACACTCGCAGTACTGTAAAACACTGGTTCAAAGAGTCCACAATGCAATCTTAGTTATTCTTAGCTATTATGCTATACATATGTCATACTGTGTGCATGTAAACATACTCAAGAGATACTGGGACGCTGGATACTGGACAGGCATTTTGTCAGAGCACGGAAAGATTCTGCATTTAGTATTAATGGAGAAACATGTCCTGTATGAATATGAGGGATTGAAAGGGACTAACATGAGTGTTGATGCGGTAGGACATGAGCTCAGACTCCCCATCTGGAGGAATGAAGGAGATGGTACGGTCGCTCTCAAAGCGTGAGAGACGCACACACTGGTGGAACTTCACATCTTCCATGGCCACCGTCTTCCCCTTGTCACCTAAACACAAAAACAACAAAATGATTGGTTATTCCTTGATAAAACAGACAAACTAAACTCATGTAACACAGACAGACAGGTAGATGATTTCACTAGATATTTCACTAGACAGACTGATCGATGGATGAGAGGTGTGAGCATACGTCCAGTGAGGGCGAAAAGCGCTCGATCGTTGAGGCCCAGTCGTAGCTCGGGCATCCCAGACAACATGGTCTTCAGCTTGATGCTGCCCACAATGTCACTGCTCATCACACTGCCATTGGCATTGACCTATAAACAAACACCACAGATTACATTTATTTAATCAGTGATAGATTACATCATAGATTACATAAAATGCATATAGTATAGTATACATCACAAGATATATCATAGATGGAATAGCCAAGCAGGAAATCACTTCACACTCAACTAATAGTGATATAATGACAATAATACTATTACTACTACTACTACTACTACTAATAATAGTGATGTATTTGTATAGAGCATTTCCTAACAAAGTTATAAAGTGTTAAATAAGCAATTAATGGGTGAAGTGTAACATAAAAGCAATAAAACAATATTAGCTGGGAAGTCTTGAACTACTTGCTCCATTATGGTTTGTTCAGCGGAACAGATATACTCAATATATGTATTGAGTATATCTATATATATAACCACTCAATAATTCAGTGACAGCTAAGTACAACGTCGACTATAATTTCTATACTCCCGACTGACAGGAAACCAATAATTAGTGCTCGCCATTCAATCTTCCAGTGACGGACAACATCAATGACAGATGTAATCATCATAGAAATCCCACTTTTTAACCTGCTTGCCCCACCCCAAGAGTATTTTTTAAAGAAAACCCTGCAGTGCTAACACAGGACAGATGCGGCTTTTCCACCTGCTGTGGTTGTCAATGCTGCTCCCTCTGACATGAGATTAATAAATCAACCCCCTATTCCAGCTCACCAGGACGTTGATGGACTCGATGACGTCAATGAAGACCTCATTCTTCTTGTATTTGATGCCCTCTGACCTCCAGGAGACAGCGTTGGTGACGGTGGTCGGCACCTTTGATTTTGCTACCTCCAGCTTGGCACTCTCCTGGGTAATGTACCTGCAGAGATGACATGATCTGCTGTTATACTTACGCTCCACTTAAACCGTTCTGACTACTACGTTTTGGGGTCAGTGCCTCAAAACAATATTACAAAATGCTGTGTTTGCTGTATGTCTGCTGGATGTGTACCAGATTACCCACTACATGTCATGATATGAAATCTGTGTGTGTGGCTGAATCTCACTCCTGTAAGATCTTGCTGTCAGTAGTCTGGGGGAACCCGAAGTCCATCAGCTCATCCAGCAGCTCGTAGACGACCACAAAGTTGTCCTGAATACTCTCCTCCTCCAGCTCTTTAAAGTACCCTGTGAACACCTACATTACACACAACAAACATCAGTTCAAATGTGGTGGCTCTGTTTGTTTGTCAGTTTTTAGTTTGGATCATCTTTCTCTCTGACTGCGATCTTCCACTGGCTCTGTGTACAAAGATCATCTATCCTCAGAAGCCAGGTGAGCATGGTGTTTCTATCACACACACAACAAACATTTAAAATGTCAGTCACCACTGTGTGTTGTTAACTCATATATATCACGTGCACTTCAATCTGTAAAAGGTTACCTGATAATACCCTGTATGTAACAAATGCATTATTGATTTATGGGATTATGACATGTATTGACGAAATGGAGAAAGAGAGTCTTAACCTATTTCAAAAGGTAGAGCTCTACCATACAGTGTCAGCTGTACAGGTCTGATAAGATAGGAGCTACAGGGGTACATGGTAGGGGAACGTTATTGGGAAACAAGACTAGCAATGCTAGTCGGTGCTGGACCCCGGACTGGTACCTTGAAGACGAGATTGAAGCGAACTTTATAAATAGCCTACTTCTATAAATACAAAACTGCTTCACCAACACTAAAAAAATCATGCCTATATTTATATATATATTTAGAGTTTAATAAAAATATAAAACAATTGGCCCCAACCAGGTCTGCACGGCCATATTTCACCATTTGCTGCTGTGTTAGGGCCTTTGTGCGTGAGTAGCAGCTGCTGCCATTCTTTTCTACAGACACGTAGAGTGGCTCAGTGACTCAGTGAGTTAGGGACATTCGCTCTAGGCGGGGCCCCCCAGGGTCCGGCCATAAGCCTGACCTCAGGCGTGGTTCATTCACTCACCTCAATTAGTTTGTAGAGAAATGAGTACACAAGAGAGGCATTGGAGTTCTTGTTTGTAGTGGCCACCACTGTATAGGAATCAGGTCAAGGAGTTCTGTACACGTGTATGTGTTATAGTACACTGTTATTGTTCACTTTTACCCTATCACTAATAATAACCAATAATCACTACTGATTATTGACATAGATGGATGAACTTGATGAATCTGTCCCACATTCATCAAGTTCTTGGTGTCAGTGTTGTTGAAAGTACGTTACTTGTGGGCCACATGTTAAAGATCAGGATGCACTACATTGCATGACACTTCTGCATCGTGACTCTGGCCTCTTTAATTTCATAATCTGTGACAGCGACATCCAAAGATACAGTACAGGTTGCTGTGCTTGATCCACAGGAAGTGAACATTGCCATGTGACATCACAGGACAGAGAAGCCCTTCCTCTTCCTGTTGCATGAGTAAAGGCAGGAAGTGGTCAATCTCCGCCATGTCCACATCGCCTTTGTAGTTCCGACAAATCAATACCTGAGAGAGGAGAATAACTTCACATGATTATCAGAGACTTGTATCTTAATCTTGTGTGGTATGGAATGGTCAGAACAGTCTTCATTACCCTTTCTCTCATTGGGCATTACATTATTTCTCATGTTGCTGGGGCCCACTGGAACCCTCTCAAGAACCCCTGGAGGTCCCCAGCCCCTACTTTGGGAACAGTACCTTACCATGCCCCTATGTGTAAGATAGGGTCTAAACAGGTCTAATCTGACACCTGCTCAAGATGCAAAGACGTAAAGCTACACTGCACCTTGCTTGTGTTTGATAAAGGAAATGGATTGTGAATGGCATGTGAACTGTTGTACCAAACAGCCTGTTATCACAGCTGCTGCTGCTAATACAGGATATCTGAGACCATTTTTACTTCCCCTTCCATTCCTTTGTAGAACCAACTGGTGTCTCAAGTTGCATATTCTGTCTGAATAGAAAATGGTGTGTTTTTTTTTCTCATGCACTGTAATGTTACAAAGATGACGATACAAAATGCCCTGACTGTAGGCTACATGTCGGTCTTACAACACAATTGGTGTCACTTTCACTTTTTGGTGTCATTCAGTTATTCCAAGCAGCCTGCTTTTCCACTGACTGGTCCCCGGAAGTGACAAGCAAAAAAAAAAGACCAGTAAATGGACCTGTCGCAAGCTATGTGTTAATTTTTAACGACGCAGAATACTATTAATGTTTTACAGTTAAAGCCACAGTTAAAAACTAGAGCAAAAAAGCAAAGCGAAGGATGGAGTGTTTGCAGTTTAATAACCTGTCGTTGCACGAGCCTACTCTAACTAAACTATAATTAAAGTCCGCAGTGAGCTTCAGGTTTGATCTTACCTTTCCTTTCAAATCCAACACAAACACAGCGGAGGCAGACATTGTGTTTGTATCCACACAACCCCCCCCCAAAAAAACTACACAAACTAAAGATAACCTTCCACTCAGGTTTTCACTTGTGCGACATTCGTTTCGCCATCCAAACCAGACGGTGAATAATCATAAGCTAAATGGTGATCATGGTTTCCACCGATTCTTTTTCCTGAAGGTGTCGTGACGTCATCACACCCAGGTAAAACATTCACCGGGGCTCGCGCTCACCTGAATGACAGAATGCGGGTGTGCTGCTCGTCATAGCCACCAGAGGGCACTATAGAGCCGCAGTTCAACATGGACATTGACGGGACTGCAGAGAGTCGTGCTGCTGTGTCCTCTGCCCTGTGTGCTTCATACCCTTAAGATTCAGGTTGACTTCCCTCTGGCTGCAGCAGAAAATGATGACCTTGATCAAATTGTCTGTCTCTATGAAAGCTACATGGTTCCTATTATTTTTTCTAACATGATTCATAGGTGTTTCCTGTTGCCATACGAGTTAATATGTTCCTTCTGACTGCCTGTAACTCTTTTTTCATTAGGCCCATCAAGCTGATTTTTGGTAGTGTGCTCATCCATCGCTCTCAGACATACAAATTATTGAGCCATGATCCTGCCTCTGATTCCACAATGGGGCATCTTCTCACCAAAAACCGACAGACACTAGCGTTGTATTTCAGGAATACAGCTACGTGGAAGCCTATGTATGTAAATAGAGAGAAAAAGAAAAATATGACCACAAAAGGGTGGCTATGTGACATAAAAAGCCTTTATTATGATGGCTGAATCAGCCCATGCCTTCATCAGGATGCCAATACAGACTGGTGTATTTTTGATGACTCAGCCATCATAATAAAGGTTTTTTATGTCACATAGCCACCCTTTTGTGGTCATATTTTTTTCCTTTTTTCTTTGATTGCTGAACCCTCCCACCTGAGATTGTCTGGGGAACACCAGACGTGCTCCTGCTTCTTTCTTATTTCATATATATGTAATGTAAGGACACACTGGCAGCAATGAATTAGTGGAAATGGTTTTGTGATCTCATTAATAGCCAAAGATGCCAAAAAAAGTTACAGCTGACTTCTATCAAAGTAAGAATGACATTGAATCCACATGTCAACATGCTCCTCATTAATAAAAGGGGAATAGCTCTGAATTTAAGTTTTGAAATGCATGTATTCTTCTTACCCCTTACAAAAGGGATGTCTACATCAGGAACAGCCACAATTGTTTTCCATAACCCGAAGCAAGACAACAGATACTGCCACAACTCCTTAACTGTGATGTCTCGCAGATGTCCAGCTCCACAGACAATGAATTTAGAAACATGAACAAAAGTAACCGTGACAGCATTCAGGATATTTGGAGATCAGTTAGCATAAGTCGTTTAAGGACTGGTAGCACATTGTGTGGCAACATTGCGTTAGTCTCCCACTAACAGTCTACAGATTCGACATTGGTTTGACATCTCAAATTATGGCTTTAAACCCTTATTTTATGGCTCGCAAGAATAGCACAGACTACTTGAAATGAGTGGCTTTCCCCTTTAAACACACACTTATGAACCCCGTTGGAGTCCTCGTAAGATCAAAATCAGCCAAAGTTGTAAATGTCCATGAGTGGTGGCCTTTAGTTAAAGCATTATTATCTCAATAGCTTTTACAATGGCCTAAAGCCTCTGGCCTCTTACCGGTAACAGAAGCACCTATTGATCATGTGCTTTTGAAACATCTTAAGCCTTTACTCTACAAGACCTAGAGTATTGCCAAGCTCCCTCTGGGCCTCTTTGCGTAGCATTATGCTGTACATCCCTGTCCCCCTTCGTAGACCTATGTCTAGCTCTCTGCAACGTATAGGGAGGCAGTGACCAAGAATAACACTATACCATGACGGAGGCATGTATGTGTGTTTTGTCTTTGAGGACCAGATTGAGATTAGTGTTTGCCAACATCCCACTCCTTTTGTCCATATAGGCTTGGTTCCTGTTATGTGGATGCTGTTTATCTAATCTAATCGTAACCACATGTGAGCCATAAATGAGACAGCAGCACCTTGTTGAAACGTGTAATGTTCACAGAGATATGATCTGGAATAAGACTCAAGACTCAATAAGTCATAAAGGCTCAGCTAAAGCATTATGCTACAAAAAGGACATGTCTTGGGCCATGGAACCATTTACTTTTTCACCCAATCACTTTGTTTTGTTCTTTTCTTTTTAACTATGTCTGTGCCCACATGTATTTGTGTACACATTCAAAAAGTGAGACTTCAGATCTGCAGAAAGAAGACAAATATGTATAGAGAAGAGGCAACCTGAAACAATGTGGATAATGGAACTGGAATCAACTTGTGTAAGGAAGTTATTTTCTGTGTATTTGTTCACGTACGAGGACGTAAAGCAATCTTCTTCTGCCATATTGAGCCCCTTCACGCTGTTCATTCAAAGTGAGGCAGTCCTCTCCCTATTTTGGTTGAAGCACTTTCTTTGTGCCGTAAGTCAATCCTGCACAATTTGAAGGGAGTCGTACCCAGGGACACGCAGAATAAACACGTAGAAAGCAACAAATAGAATAAACCAATTTTCTCTACAGTGGTCTCATTTTCTACAGCCATTAAACTATGATACCAAAATGTATTTGAGTATAACATGTTGAGTTAAATATAGCAGCCAAAACTACATATATGTTGATGGCTGTTCCCATCAGTTTCTCTGATCTGGATTAGACAGGGAAGGAAAAGAAACACAGACACAACTGCATCCCCATTTGGAGGCTGAGGTCCAACTCAAACATATGGAAATACTTCATTGATCAGATGAGTTGGAAACAAAAAAAAAGCCCCGCCTCTTTACCTCTGCAGTAAGTAAGTCACAACATCTTTGACCACATACTCAACAGAAGTCCCCTGCTACAATTGGCTTACTCTAAACTACTGCTGTGACTACTTTGTTGTGGCGTGATCGACCTTTTTGTACATTCAGTTCACAGTCAAGACTTCAGCATCAACCAGGGGTCCAATATAGTTCATAGGTGGTCTTACGGTTCTCAAGTTATGACAATGAATGAATCTGTGCCGGTCCTCATCTCTTCTTTCTAACCGGATGACATGGGGACGAAGATACAGGGTGATACAGTGGCGCTGGGTTTCTAGGGAGGCTGCCCCTGAGGTGGACTCGGGTTTCTAAAAACATCTTAGCACCAAGATCATCTTAGATAGAGCAACAATAGTCCTTGGTGCCTTGGGAAAGACAGTGCTGAGGTGTATTCTGTAAGACTCTAGTTGTTGAGAACAATGTGAAACGACGTTGTCAGGGTCAGACCAGTTCAGCTCAGCATGGTAGGTTGGAGTGAAAGACATATTAGAATGACTTCCTGTGAAATGCGCCGTGATAGTGATAGCTGTGGGTGCTTAGCTTTGGAATTGATACAGGAGACCCAGCAGAGATGCTCATGACCTCCATCACCTTTTAATAACGGCTCTTCTTCAGTGAATATTTCAGAAATAAACAAGTGTATTAAAAAACACAACTATCTCCTATCTTTATTACAATACATTTGATTTGCAATCCCCCCCTCCCTCCTGGAGCCAGAGACACTGTGGTGCAGCTTGTTTGGCTTTTGGTTAGTGCCCTGCTGCTTGGTAACCTGACAGGGGAATAGCTATCCTTCTACTTCACGCTGTCGTTTTCGAGGACACGCCTCCTTGCTTACGACTTAGTGGTGTGAGATCCAACTCCACCCTTTTGTGACCAGTTGGCCAATGGAGAGAGGGCAGGCATATGTAAATAGTGAGGTGTGGAGAAGATATGGACGACAGCGTTACACCCCCCCCCCGCCTCCATCCCTGAGGGACCAGGTGTCGTTTGGCCCCGGGGTTTCAGGTGTATGTATATTTGGCCTCAAGGGTATGGCAAGTTGGTACAGGTTCACATTAAGGTTCATTT
>OOFE01012521.1:0-15908 GCA_900323365.1 Monocentris japonica | reverse complement strand
TGTACTGCTCAAAGACTGATGTAAATAACACTCTGCAAGGGAAAGCATCTCCTCCCTAAGTTGATTTAGTATTCTTGTCCCCATGAGTGAAAATAGAATATGCTCTGCTGTGTGTGTATATATATATATAAAAAGTGTATTGTCTTGGAGTATGCTGTGTATCAGCAGTGTGTGTCTCGCCCCAGTGCATGGGATGTTTAACCACAGATGAGTTGGAGCATGTTACAGCCCATATTCACATCATTGATCCAATTGATTTGATTGCCTTGACCATCTCAGTATGTTTTTGACATGTACCCCCTGCCCAGCCTCCACTCAACCATTCACCTCTCTCTCCCTCCCTCCCTCTTTTTTCCTCGTGCAGTGCAATGCGTGTGCTGCTGTCCAAGCTGCCAAGGCCCTGGATTGTAGATGAGAAGAAGGACGATGGTTACACCGCGCTGCACCTGGCTGCCCTCAACAACCATGTGGAGGTGGCCGAGCTCCTGGTGCACCAGGTAACAACATATGCGGACACACACACACACAAGTCTAATCACACACTCTGACATACAAACTCATTTATTCTTACTCTGAAGAGATCCCTTCCCTTCCCACATATTGGTCCATTGCTGCATCAGCCCAGCCTCCCCTCCTGGCTCTTACTGACTACACACCATTAAGAGCAGTTTCTACTCCCTGCAGCCAGCAAGCTGTAGACCAGTTGAAGTAGCTATAACTGCTGTTTTTTTTTTTATTGAATCCATACGGTTCACAGGGCCTCCAGGGGCATTCTTTAGTGCTGCTGGGCCTTATACCCTCCTCCTCTCTTGTAATTGTAGGTACATGCTCTTTTCCCGTCTGAGATTGCAGTTCTCTTACCTCCCCGTGGACAGATGCATATGGAGTGTACAGTACCAATGACCCAACCAAGAGGGAACTGGGTTAATAAGGACGTAGTGTGAGGCAGCAATGTTGCTGCAACATTCCAGCATAAGAACGTTTGCTGTGCTAGCTACACTTGGGGGTGGGGGGCGACGCCCTTTTGGCAAGTCCCTGCAATGGGCTTGTTCGCAGTGATGGCTCAGCTCTCTATTAAGCGATTGCACCACACTAAGAGGTACACTGCAGATTCCCAGTCAGCCAGCCAACAAGCCAGCCAGTCAGCCATCCAGTCCGTCAGTCTTATTACTTGGGGATTTCACACAATGCTTATCTTCCCTCCACATCTCCTCAGCAGAGGTGTTCGCAATTGGAAATGACAATCACATGCAGCGTTATTGTAGAATGTGATTTTCCTGCACCCAAGGTAATACTTTGTTGGTCGACAAGGGTGAAGGAGGAGAGGTATTGTTATGGTGCATATAGCTAGAAAGGTTGCTTCAGCCTCCCACATGATGGAAAAGTATGTTTTTTTCTTTTCTGTTTCTCCATCTTTGTCTTAATTTATCACTTGTGTGTCTGTGTCTGCATGCACACACATGCACGTGTGTGACTCCTTGTGACTGTGTGTGTTTATTGTCTGTGTATGCGTGTACACATGCCCATGTGTTTATTGTGTGTATGTGTGTTCCCCTCTCTCTCCCCCTCCCAGGGCAGCGCCAGCTTGGACATCCAGAACGTTAACCAGCAGACAGCCTTACACCTGGCAGTGGAGCGCCAACACACCCAGATAGTCCGGGTCAGTGAGTCCTCTCCTCTCGTCTCCTCTCTACCACTAATTGAAGATCCTATCTCCAGTTATCTCTCTATCTGTCCCTCATTCTGGACTGTGCACAAAAGGTAGTAGGAGAACAGCAAAGCAGCCCCACACTTAATTTAAACTGGTGGATGTCCTGCAACTGAATGTGCCCCTGATTACAGATTGGCACTGTGGTGGATAAATGCTCTCTGTGGCAGCATCTTGGTTTGAGTCATTGGTGTAGTATTGCATTGAGATTGCCACATTGCCATCTTGTGGACACAAGGAAAAATGCAACCTTTAAATTGGGAATATGATATTGAAGTGAAGTATCTCGAGCAATAACCTTATGAAGCATCTTTGGGACATTTGCAATATAGCATAAAAGGCAGGTTGTTTTATGGTTATTAAACTGTTTCTGTTTGTCTGTCTGCCTTTTCATGTGCTTCTGTCACCAGCTGCTGGTGCGGGCAGAGGCCAAGCTGGATGTGCAGGACAAGGATGGTGACACACCGCTTCACGAGGCCTTGCGCCACCACACACTGTCCCAACTGCGACAGCTCCAAGACATGCAGGACGTCAGCAAAGTGGAGCCCTGGGAACCCTCCAAGAACACGGTACACACACACACACACACACACACACACACCCTACATTAAACACACTATTGTTAAACACATTACAACTCATAGTAATTTACCTGGCCCCAGTTTCCTTAAGGTATAAGAGCACTAAGGTCTTTTTTTATTCATTGCCCTGCAATTAACACTTGCTTTTGGGAAACTGAGCCAATATTTGTTACTGTCTTCTTCACCATTGTAATGATTATATCTTATAATGAAGTCATAGCAATTAAAAAAAATACCTTAAAGGCCTTGCTTGCATATATCTGTGCTTTTATGATTCTGGGCAAAGATTGTTTTAAGGGTTGTCATGTGGCAGCATTTGAAGTGGGAGCCTCTGCAGGATTATAGTCACCTGTATGAAGAGTATTTGGTTTGATGTGTGAGTGAATGATGACGGATCACACCGAGACAGCAAGCTCAGCACTCCTCAGCCCCCTGTCATCTGCATCACTGGACTGCCCAGCTACAGGCCAGTTCATCACTCAGACAGCAGCCCAACACTAGTGAGCAGTCAACCAGCCTACTGCCGCCTCTCGACCAGCCTGAATGAGATTGTCCCTCTCCAGCGGCCAACAGGAGCATGTCAGACCTGAACCCCTCCATGTTAACGCCACATCACTAATCCCTACAGGGATGAGTGTGAGGCTAGAGGGTATAGCTACAGTGACAGCCTTACCTTTTCCTGTCACAGATTCTGTCTTCTTCCCACCTTCTCTCCTCCTCCTCCCCTCTCTCACTCTACATCCTCTCTTATCCTCCCTGCCTTCCCTGGTTCCCAAGTGGAGGAGCGGAACAGACAGACAGCGGGCCTAATTGAGACATGTGCAGCTGGGTCACTCTCCCATAGCACTCCCCCTACAAGATGAGGATTGAATTAGTCGGCCTGATGGCTCCATCAGCAAAGATGTAAAAGCCACTGGTTGAAAACGATCAGACATGGAAGGCCTGAATTGCTAGAGAGAAATCGGCTTTGAGTTGGGCCAGCCGACTGAGGCGTTGAGGCAGAGAGAAAATGAGTTAATGGGATGTTGGGTGGGTGGTGAGAGAGGGTTTTACACTGCCTGACCGCAATCTCCAGGAATGTCATAAACTCTGATTAGGATTCAGTGATTGGCTAAATAGTGGTGCTCTAATAGTACTATTATTAAATATTAAAACAAAGAGTCCTTACTTAAAGTCAAGAATATCATACTATACACATTAGTGATGTGCGTGCTGATGCGTACAGTAGACGCAAGGCACTGTTCCCACTGGATTCACTTTTGAAGTAGTCCCAACCGTGAAATGTCCAGTGTCTGATATTATCTATGTGTTTGTGTGTATGTTTGGCTTCCTACAGTTGATCATGGGCTTGGGCACCCAGGGGGCAGAAAAGAAGAGTGCAGCATCCATTGCGTGCTTCCTGGCAGCTAACGGAGCAGACTTGACCATCCGTAACAAGAAGGGCCAGTCCCCTCTAGACCTGTGTCCTGACCCCAGCCTCTGCAAGGCTCTGGCCAAATGCCACAAGGAGAAGAGCAGGTAAACATCCCCTGGCTAAGCCTTCATCAGTATATTTCCAGGTCCTTATCAAGCCAGTCACACTGACCTTTGTTCTAATAGGTCTACTGTTCTTTTTTTCTCACTTGTTTAAAAAGTCTTACAGTTTTACAGAAACCCTGTTTATAGGGCATCCACAGGTTCTGTCACAACACCTGAAAGAGAAATGAGAAGAGAACACTGTCCCAAGGAAAGCATCAGACCTTCTCACTGATTCTTTTTCTTTACTAAAAATGTTCCATGTAGTGCTTTGTTTCCTTCTCTTGCTTGTTCCTTTCGGTTCCTTTTAGTTTCTCTCTCTTTCTCCCTCTTTTTTTCCTTTGTCTCCCTTGCTTACAATCCCTTCTGCTCTCACACACTCTGGTTCTTCTCTCGGTGTTCCAGTGGCCAGGTGGGTTCCCGCAGCCCGTCTCTGAACAGCAACATTGAGTCCCTGGAGGAGTGTATGGTGTGTTCAGACATGAAGAGGGACACTCTGTTCGGGCCCTGCGGACACATTGCCACCTGCTCCCTCTGCTCACCACGCGTCAAGAAGTGTCTCATCTGCAAGGACCAGGTCCAGTCAAGAACCAAGGTATCTGTCCTATCTGTCCCTGACATGGACATATGACGGGGAGCTGATAGCCATAGGTTTTTTCATCTTTAAAATGTAATTTGAATTTGTCCCCTCTACTAACACAGATCGAGGAGTGTGTAGTCTGTTCCGACAAGAAGGCTGCCGTACTATTCCAGCCCTGTGGTCACATGTGCGCTTGTGAGAGTAAGTCATACATATTTCAACATTTCAACATCATAACCTTGACTTTGTCGCCTGCTGCTCAGTTTACGTTTTATATTTTTAACAATATTTTGTGCATAGACTTTGTATTTAGCCCTAACCGATATCATGTGTCCCCATCTTCTCCCCAGACTGTGCCAGCCTCATGAAGAAGTGCGTACAGTGCCGGGCTGTTGTGGAACGCCGCACCCCCTTCGTTCTTTGCTGTGGAGGGAAAGGTATGGAGGATGATGCCGCTGATGATGATGATGATGAGGACCTTAGTGAGTGAATCTTCCACATGTTCCCTTTTAATTCTCCTTATTTTCTTTTTCCTCTACTCTTTTTCTGTCTTGACTCACTTCTCAAAACGTTGTTTACTTCAGAGTTTTTTAATCCTTTGCTTTGTTCCTGTCTTGTTCATACTTTTTGACCTTCTGTTGGCATCATTGGTACGTTTTGTTGAATCTTTTTCAAGTACACACCTCCATTCTTTAAGGTCATTAGAAATGTTGTCAGAATCAGACAATTTAGTTAAAATCAGACAATGATCTTGTCTCGCTTTCCCAAGAAACCTCTTATCCAATGCAAGATCTAGAGTGTTTTTTACTCATCACATCTGAATGGATGATGTAGTTTCTCCAATATAAGGCAATACTGAAAAATGTGCTAGTTTGACTTAGAATGGGCATTGGCCTCACTAATGCTGCGTTGTCTGAAATACTCCACAAATATCTCCCTAAAGAGGCAGGATTTTCAGTTTCACATAATTCACATCACAATCTTTTTGTAAGTTGCATCTCAAGCCATTTCTTGACTCTGTTTTGGCTGACTGTTCAATAATAGAGAACCATACATGCAACTTTATTACATTTTTATCTTAATTGTGGGCTCTAAAATTGAGACCAATCACATAATTGTGATCTTTCTGTGGTCCTTTTTAGTCATGATACATGCTTATTAACACCTACATGAATGTGATAAATAATTGAAATATAAAACCTCAGGTAGTGCACTTCTGGATGTGAGGAGGGAAAAAAAATTTTTGAAACTGTAAAATATATAGAATAAAATACTTCAATAGCACATCTTTCCAGTTCCTTAGTAAAACTTTCCCCAAACATATATGTACTTTGGCAGCTGCGAATATAACTGTTACATCTGTTTTTTTGCGTTCATCATCCATCCTCTTGTCTCTAAGTTAAACAGTCTTCTATATCCATATAGACTCTTTAGTGGTGCACCTCACCAGTGGTTACCTCTATGGTGTTTTCCACATTTTATGTTGAGTTAAAAGGGAAACTGTTGCAAGTTCACTGACTTCATGTATACTCCAGTATTTTTTTTATTTATTTTTTTATTTTTTTGAAAGTTCTCTCTTTGAATCAGCATGTTTGCATACAAATTCACGTATTTACACTCAGACCTCGCAAAAGCGAATGCAGACCCGCGCTGTCAAATACACATACACTCATGCAAGGGGCAGCATTGATTGTTTCTCTCCTCTCCCCTCATCCCAGTAGCTTTGACTGTTTGAGATTGCATTAAAAAGCAAATAGTGTACAAAGATTCATTAATCACTGTAGCAGTTTCAATTCCCCATGGCCCCAATTCTTTATTGGGCCTCCATAACATGCCTCTAACCCAGTGAGCATAGTTATTAGACCCTGTACCCTGTACTGATGCTTAAGTGCTGGCTAATAGCAAAGGAATCACTTGCCACCAAGCTTTTTAACCACCCATTCTACATAGAAGAGACTCTTCTTTCTCCCTCTCTGTCTCTGATCACCTGTTTCTAACTTGCTAGCCTTACTAGCCTTCTCTAGCTATTCTCTCTCTGAACCTCCCTTAGAGGCTGTAGTAAGTAGCTCTGGTCCTCAGGCCAACCGTTGAGCTGGCAAGGGGACTCCTGCTATAACAATGTGACTGGTTATTCCCAGCAGGGAGCTCTAACTCTATGGCAGGGGGATCGCAGGATCTTCTCCAGCCCAACAATCTGGCGCTAAGTTGGTGTAAGTATACCTCCATCCTCCCCTCCATTGTAAAAATCTTTTTAAGAGCCCCCTACCAGTGCTGCCCTGGCCCCTATCCCCACCCCTTAAACCCGCCCTTTCTCTTTCAGCAGTACACACACACACTAAACACTAGATGCTAACATATATATGTGATGCACATGCCGAGAATCACACTAGTGCTCACTATTTCAGGCAGATGTTTGGCTGTCACAGCCAGCCAGTCTGGAATGGAGTTGCCAACAGGGCCTCAGTCCAGTTAATTCTTGATTGCTCAATTAATCAGTTCAGGCAATTTTACCCTCATATCGTTATACACATGCATCCTGTTCATCATGCCATGCCAAAAGCAGAATATGCCAATTTATATATTTTAGTCAGTCTTCCATGCAATGAACTCGCAAGTAGGAAATTAAAAGCAGGTCAATGCTGTGCCAAGATAGAGTGCTGATTCTCAAGCTTGATTGTGGGAATGCCAAACCAAGGAGCTTTCAGATTGCATGTGTTTGTCATCTTTGCTTGTTTACGAGTGTAAATATGATAGAGCTTGGCCCTTGGTTCAGAATGGCAATCTTGGTGTGGCTGTATTTCTGCTTTTATTGGCAGTAAAGCATCATGACCAAGAGGTGGCGTTTGATATGGCTACCCACAAGTGTCCTTTCATCCTTTTTTTCTCTAAATTATAGACTAATAACTGTTTTTTCTCAACCTGTGTTTGTGTCGTTGAATTGTGTCCAAACAGCTAGCGGAAACATCCCAGCCCTGCAGAGAGACAAGGATAATACCAATGTCAATGCTGATGTACAGAAGCTGCAGCAGCAACTCCAGGACATCAAGGAGCAGGCAAGAGCCTTAAGAATTACAAACTACTGTAAACTGTTGTTGATCGTGTTTGTATGGACCTCTGTGTGATAAGGCACTTTTGGTTGAGGTCTAGGCTCAATCAGTGACACGTTATTGAAAGTTGAAGTGACTTTGCCACGACAAAACATGAATTGTGATTGTCTCTCTTTGTCTCTCTCCAGACTATGTGTCCAGTGTGTCTGGATCGGCTAAAGAACATGATCTTCATGTGCGGCCATGGTACCTGCCAGCTGTGCGGGGACCGAATGAGCGAGTGCCCCATCTGCCGCAAGGCCATCGAACGACGCATCCTCCTCTACTAGAGCTCCCAAGACTCTGTCTCTCTTAGCCTACAGCAACCACGCCTGCAAACCCCGCAACCACACCAGCAGCAGCTGCTGCTGCTCAACCATCCTCATAGCACCCGAGTCAGCCAGCCAAGGGCGTCCTCAGATGTCTTATTCTACACTACAAATGGTCTCTTAAGCGCTATGATTGTGTTCAAATGGAAACCTGTTACAAAAAAAAGGAAAAAATAAGAATTGAGATTTGTCAATTCTATTTTTTAGTTGTGCGTGTGTGTCCTATCTGTAGCTTGCAAAGGTGTCAGCAAAGGTGATTGCTTCACAGATAGGACCCTTTGCCCTCCCCTGTTGTCGTTGTCTCTATCGCAAACTCTAACTCTAAATCCCATCTTTGGACTCCACTGTGGAACAGCTTTGAGAAGCAGTGCAAATTCAGTAGTGCAGAGGAGAGGAGGTAGAGGTGTATTACTTTGCCACCCTTGATGTAATGTGCTCTGATGCTGAAGGGCCTCTGATGCCAGCTGCAGTCTAGTTATCACTTCTATTGTATTTGTAATCTCTTATGCAAGTGCATTGGTACCGGAAGCTACTGACGTGGATATATTAAGTACTTAACATTTAATTACAGTATGACACATTTGTGACACTCTTAAAATACTGTCTGTACCACTGAAAGAGTCAGTGAGTCTTTTCACTTCATGTCTGTATTCAGCTAGGCTGTTGTGACATACTGTGTGCCTATGCTCCTTATAGTTGAAGACCAGTTGAAGTTGGCAGTTTTGCACTAGCACATGTCCTATAGGGTGGGGAAAAAAGCTGATTCAAAATCAGCTTTATTTGCCAAGTATGTGTACACGTACAAGGAATTTGAGTCTTTTTTCCAGTTTTTCCAGTGCTGTAGAAATAGACATACAGCAAAAACAAGGACAACAAAGCTGAACAAGCTAAACATAAACATTTAACGGGGTAGGGTAAAGCTTAAACGCTGTCCTGCACTGACTTTGGAGGTCTAATTTAGCCCACTGATAAAACACTGATAGAGCAGTCCAGTGGCTAGGTAGCACACCACACCTGTACCTTGTTTACCAAGCTCTAGCAAGAACACCCCTTTGGCTGCAGATTCCAGCACAGCCAGTAGGGATGCAAGACAAACACAAAACTCATTCAGCTTCCTGTCAAGTGAATAGCCTCTGTTGTACCTGTTTGTTGGACATACAAACTCACATGATGCAAACATTTGTATAACAAGAGTATCTTGTCACAACTTGTTGTTAAACTGTTTCGAGACTCTCGGTGGTATTGTCTGACAAAATCCTATGATTCTATGAGCATTGCTAATTACCATTGATTACTCTGTGCCATTCGCTTCCAAAAATGTACTTGTTGAATAACTTGTATGGGGATAAGGTGCTCTTTACCTTGTATTACTTTTTTTATTTAAATGTATTTCCTTTTACAAAATCAACATTTATTGAGCTAGAGTGTACAATCTATTAGAACACAAAGATGAAAATGTAGAGAGTAAATTATTTTGTATTGCTGCCCAATAATAGGATTTATAGGTATCACTGCCTCCCTAATATGTAGCCTCAAAATCTCCAAAACGGTCTGCTTTGATATCAATGTTGAGATGTTTTATTGTTTGTTTTTGTTTTATTTTTTGTTTGTTTGTTTGTTTTTTTTGGCAATAGCTTTCTAGCAATCATCAGTAGAAACACGTTTTTTTTCTGTTCCTTTGAACGAGGTCTCGGCAAGCCTAACTTGTTCATTTGTGAGATAAAAAAAAAAAAAGACATTTTATTGTCAAGATCCTCATTATGTTTTCACCAGTGTTTATTTGGGAGGAAAGCTAATGGTTCTCAAGACAGAGCTTGCCTTAACTGTTTAAAAAGGCAGTTACCCATGTGGAGAATCAGCAAGGCTACCAGCTTGCTCCTTCGTGGGGGAGTTTGCCAGCACAAACAAGCATTTTTTTAGGACAGAAAGTAACTTTTTTGACTACCAGTTTTTATTCTTTTCACTGATCATGATAACACTTAAAGCTAGAAGCACTAATATGCTTTATGGTGGTGTTGTCTTGTTATGGTTGTTATGAAAGGTGTATTTTGTACCTTACTTTCAATACATATAACTGTCCTGGTGGAAATGTTTCAGTAGTAATCTTTCTTTGGCATGAATGTTTGATGTATGCAGTACAACATGTAACATGAAAGTCGTTCACTCTGTATTGCTAATAAGTGCTTTTAAAACAACCATATAGCTGAAATAAAGTTCTAAATGAACCTTGGCGCATTGGTAGTAGTGTTTTTTTTCTCCTTTCTCCTTTCAGTTCTTCTATGGAATTGTTAGTTAGCTTGTTAATTTTGTCGTTGTTAGTTTAGCTCAGATGTAGTTAGCTTCTTATAGCCAGAAAATTAGCATTTAGTTGCCTTTCTCCTGCTGTGCAGCGTCTGACTTACTGAGGAGACCGGGTGGCAGAGATGGGAGGTGTGGGGTAATTGAAAATGCTAACACCTAATAATGACTCAGCACCAGCATGTGATAAGTCAGCTATGCTAATCATGGAGAGACAGAGAGCAAGCGTAAAGAAAAGCACTTGAGAGAGTTGAGAGAGACTCACTATGCCCAAATGGAGTGATGCATCATCTTCAGTGAGCGATGTGACAGCAGAACATCTCACAAGCCATCTCCCTAGCCTTACGAAATTATGACCAAAGGCCATTTACGTTCTAGCTCATTGACTGGCCCATTCATAACCTGGACATCTTTGGGCTTGGCTCACATGCAGCAGCACTATGCAGTTCCTCATAACAAAGCATTCATCATGCTGTCATTCTCTCATTCTGTAAGGGGAGCCGCCTAAGGTCTCTGTGACTTGGCATGAGGCCCTGACAGTGAGTGTTGTATATTCTTGTGTCATTTCTGTAGCTTAAGTGATGTGGTGCTTTGTCATTTTATACTGCCTGTCGTAGAAACCATAGGCTCTTATGTGATATACTTCTTACAGTATATTAAAAGGCAGGAATTGGCTTTTGACATATGACTCTTCACCTTAACAGTTCTCTTCACTTTCAGAGTGGAAAATGTGGATGTCAGATTCATCATCACCCTAACCGAAAACCACTGTAATAGAAAGACTCTGCAAACTGAGTAGAAACAGAGGTGTGTGTCAGGTGGCTGATAGACTAGCCCAGTCGTCCATCACTCTGACTGACTACAGACCTGCCCTGCCCTGCCATGCTGACTGACTGTTGGGGTGCCGGAGACGGCGCTATCTCTCCTCTGGCCAGGGTCTGATCCAGGGGAGGCTGCCTGACATGCCATGCCTGCCAGCCTAACTGCTTGATGACTGCTGTGTTTGCTGACTGGACCGCAGGGGTCGTTACTCCCCCACTAGGGGGTCACCTAATCCACAGGCTTCCCCACTGGGTGTGAGTGATGGTGGCCCAGCACTGCAGGCTTGACTGGGTGGCAGATGGAGACAAATTTAGCCCTAGGAGGTCTGGGATGGGGGGAGGAGAAGGGAGGGGGCATTCAGGATCAGGACAATGACTGTGACCCTCCCTCAACTTTCTGCTGTGATCATTGATAGGGGTTCGCAGCATCAGGCAGTGACTTACATCTGCTGGCAGAGTCAACATGCCACAGGGGGAGAAAGTTTATGTTCCCCCTCAGGCTTGGCCCTTGGCACTGGTTTTGAAGTTATGACTTGACACTGAATTTAATGTATTCTGTACACTCACTGTGAAGTGAAGGTATGAGAACAGCAGCAGCTTTTGAGGTGCAGGTTTCAGAGCACATCACAAGGTGGCAGTGCATTCAATGACTACCAGACTAGATAGGACACTCCTGCCACAAATGTACATGGTGCAGAGGAGAAATCAACTGAATTCATGGTAAGAGAGACATTTAAACATTCTACTTGAGGGTGTTTGGGTGCCTAGTGGTTAGAGAGACCTTCCTTCAACTAGACCCAGGTTCACGTCCCTATTATAAAGCATCCCCCCCTGCTGTGTACATGAGCAAGGCACAGACTCCCTACCAGCTGCAGGGGTAACAATCCAGGGGTACCTGTAACAATCTCTAAGACCAGAAAAAGAGATATCATAGGCCAGAGCTGGGAATCATCAGACCAAGACCTGGACATAACTGTCGCCATGGATCTGCTAGGTTCTAACTGGCTGCTACAAACCCAAGATGGCCCAAAAAAGGCTTCACATTTTTGGTGCTTAGCAATTGTGAATTCAAAAGCACCCTGTTGAAGAAATCAATTCTTTGGATTCATCCAGACCACACTGATAAGAAGGGGGGAAATGCATTTTCATAGCTGTGTGTACTCGCCACTTGGGCCTTACTGCCATGTTGGAGGAATTGATCATTGGCTGTTTTTAAGGTCCTCTCTGTCATTCCACCCAGTTCAGACGTCTGGCTGTATTTATGATCCATCTTTATGGCTGGCCTGAGCAAAGTGCACTCTGGTTGTCTGGACAGACTCTTATAGGACCAAAGAAGCAGCGAGGGCTTTACTGGGAGTGTGTGTGTGTGTGTGTCGTGGGTGTGGGTGGATGGGTGGGTGGGTGTACCTGGAACCAGTGCCCCACCTTCATGGTAAAGCCATAAAGTAGCTATATTCTCCCACAGATCCCTCCTCCAAACATATAAGCCTCTGACATGCTGATTGCTTTATTGATATTGATCAGGGCAAAGTGTCAAACCACTCCCATCTATCCCAGTGGTGGGTCATTTTTATTTATGTGTGTCACCAGCGTCCATTAACACAAATCACTCACTGTTCCACGCAACATTCAAATAAAACTTCCATTGGTTTTCAATCAAACAGTTTCAATAAAGTGTCCCAACTTGTACACCCAGCAAAAAGTAATTGTTTTATTTATTTAACCATTATTATTGTTTAATAGCACAATATTATTTAGTTAAAATAATATGACTCTATTTTGATTTTGTTTTACATTAACAGAACAGCTTGTGCTTGTGAAAACAGGAGGCTGTTAACAAGAAGACACAATATTAACACAATATTAACACAATACAGATGTTTTTCATAGTTTTTTTTATATATATATTTTACATCTGTACATAGCAGTTAAATGTTTATACTTATGTCTAGCTTGTTCAGTTTTGTTGTCCTTGTTTTTGCTGTATGTCTATTCTATGTAAGTACTAGAGAGTCAAATTCCTTGTATGTGTACACATACTTGGCGAAATAAATCTGATTCTGATTCTGATTCTAATTATTTCCAATCTAGTCCATAAATACAAATTGCTCCAACATTAGTCATTAACACAGTTAATTCACCTTCAGGCTTGATACCAAGTTAATTTAATTATGTTGATTGAACTATTTCACAAAAGTAAAACTTGGTACTTGGGACACAAAAGTCTCCCCAGTTAGCAAAATCCCCAAACCAAAGATTTTGTGACTTTTGACCTATTGATGTCAGCAGGGTCATGGCCCACTAGGAACTATGCTTATCATCCCAACACGATTGGAGCCGGGAGGCTGGAGCCTGCAAGTCGCATTTACAGTGCAAATGTTATCGTTCCAATGACACTTTAAACAGTCTTTATCAATATATAGTCATTCAAGGTTTATGAGCTTTGATAAAATGGCACTAGCCAAGCAGGGTCATTGCAATATGTGGTGGTGATGTGATTATTATTATTTCTATGGTGCATCTGGTACATTTCATACCGGCAGAAATAAAAACAAACTGTCGGCCAGCAAGACGACACAGAGGCCTGAACGCAAAATATATTGATTTCTGTTCAGGGAGAGCCGTGTAAGGGCAAACTACTTAGTGAGTTTGGCAGAACCTTATCATCCTATTATCTTTAAAACAGTGGGTTATCATAATTGCTTACTTAATAATTCTATAAAACTGTGGAGGTGCAACCTTTGCCTGGGCAGTAAACTGTCAAGTGCTTTTGATGCTAAGATTGAAGAGATTTCTGAGAAGGTTATAAATGCTGCAATCTATTCATTCTGCGTGGTCAATTACAAACAAAACAGGCAAATAATTTAACTTTTTTAATAATTTGTTCAATTTAAGAAATGCAAAATCAGTTGAAAAATAATTTGTGAGTCCACTGAAGAACTAATACACAAAACAGAACTAGTATTAGTATTTTTATATTTTAGTTTCAATTCAGTAAAATAAAAAAAAAATTGTCGTATTACCCTGTTACATCAGAACAGCCACTAAACACTTCAAATTATTAACCAATGGGGTAGTACTAAAGCGGAGAGAGAGAGAATATCCACTGCACACACCTCTGCTCTATCTCTTTAGATGTGATCAGGGTTCACACCACTACAAGCATGCAGAACAATGGGGTAGACATACTTAATCAACAAGTGCAAACTGCAGCACATTTAACTCTCAAACAACTCCGGCTTGCACAAGCAGACTGACAGGCTGCGGTGTAATGACATTTTCATCTATCATACTACCGGGTGAGAATCGGTTGGATTAGGATTAGTATTTAAACAAGAAACAAGTGGTGAGTTCAACGGTTTGTATTCCCAGTGAAATATCCAAGATCCAGAAAACAAACCCCAGAAACTCAGTTTTTACAGTGTTCTCCTCGGTGATTCTTGCTGTTTTTTTTTCCATTACTGGAAAAAAAAGGGTTCTATGGAGAGATTAAATGCTACAAAGACACATTGTGGAACAAAACAAGTGTATATCTAGCAGGTGCTTGCCTCCGCTGGCCAGGCAGTAACCTTGAAGGGAGTAGACAGGAATGTTGCAGCCCTATCTGAGCTCAGAGGGAAATACTGACTGCAAAGGCCTTTTTGTTGAGAGAAAAATCAATATTCCAGAGTCCATCACAGAGGCAAGCATTTATTTTTTTTTGCAGTGGGTCCAAGCTATGTGAAACAGGTTCAGAGTGACCCCTGGAAAAAAAAAAAAAAAAAGTTAATGCCTAACTTCTTTATCTCACTTTTACAGCCAAGGGTTGTACCCCCAAATCAATACACGATACACAAACATCCCAGGGCTCCGTGTTCTAGACAGAGAGTGATGACGAGGGCTTGAGAGTTACCCAGCCTCACACCACCTGGAAAAGAGATAGGTCTTTTAAAGGCCTGGCATTGGCAGCGTCTGATAGAGTTAATGTAGAAAGACTGAGGCTAGAATGCGTTCTGGGGCTCCCATATAAAAGAGTGGAGGCAGCACTCAGCTGTTACGAGTCACGGTTTAATGATGCAGAGGCTGTAACTGACTAAATGTAAAACCTTCATCTTTAAAATAAATGCTTATAAACACCTTTTTATTTATAATTAACAGAGTTTAGCAGGACGGCAGGCTTTCTGTTTCCTTTTTGCAACGTGTCTGAATCAGGAAGTTGGGCAAGCTGGTTTTTATGCAATATTTACCCCTGGCTGCAACCAGCGCTGGGAGAAATTTCCCCAAAAACCTTCCTGTTAATATTGGTGTTGAAGGTCTTAGCATGTGGCCTGGGAATGAAGCATCTGGGTCGGCCATGCCCTTGATAGCAGACCTACACTTTCCAACCCCCGGGGAGGACAGTTGAAACTAGCTGGATGTTTATAGCAAAGATGAACAAGCTTGGAATTTTCTCTCCTCTCTGCATCTACGCAGGACTAGATTGTTGATATCTGTCATTGTCTGGTACACGGTCCCTGTAGACCTTGTAGTGAATCAACAGAGTGTCTCCCAGACAGATAAATTGTCACATCAGAGCTTCAGCGGCCTAAAACAGGTTCTGATTCCCAACCAGTGTTATGGTGAGAGAAAGGAGCATCCACTTGGGAGGACAGGCATCCCTCTCTGATAGTAGCTGGTAATCTCCGAGGTCGGCCTGTCATTCAGGCCCAGGAGACAGATGACGTGAGGCCCCTGATAGGCTGTCTCCATGGAGGAGACGTCGGCCACACGGGCCGCTGGGACAGAGAGCAGGGCTCAGAGTATGTGTGTGTGTGTATGTGTGTGTGCATGTGTGTGTGTGTGCGTGTGTGGAGACCTAATATGTCATGTTTTCTCCAGAGTCCACCAGGAGAGGTCAGAGGTTCCCAGTGGTCAGTCTGCCAAGGAGCATAAAAACAGACCTGGCCTCCATATTTATGGTGTGTAAATGTACAACAACACTTTTTACTTCAGCTACAAATGAAATGAAAAG
>OOFE01012519.1:0-32936 GCA_900323365.1 Monocentris japonica | reverse complement strand
TCTTTTACAACAAAGCGTGACTCCTGTGTAGCAACTAATCAAAGGAGACAAAACTTAAAACTTTTGAGGGTTTTTTTGGGTTACATATTGTTGTACCATTAAACATTTGGTTGTGAATATCTCAATCCACGAATGAACAGAGGAGAAGAGAGGAAGTTCACTAGTTGACTCACAGTTTTGACCAGCAGACAGACGTGGTGACCCTGGATAGACCTGCTGTACATGGAGGCACAGGAGTCGATCCTCTCCACAACTAATGGAACAAGACACAGAAAACTACTGTCAATCACAGGAAAGTGTACTAATTTGAATTTCAAGTTTATTAGAACAAAAATGTGGTAGTTTTGCCAAGTACAAAGTAAATGGCCTGGTGTGTGTGTGTACCAGAGAAGTGGTGGTGGAAGCAGATCCTGGCCAGTAGGTGGTGGAAGGGCATGTTGACTCCCTCCAGTCTGACAGAGCTGCCCTTCAGGTCCCCTGACTCCAGCAGCTTTGCAAACGCATCACTGCCCGAACAAAAACAAAAACAGCATTCAGTATCAATTATATTTGGCATCACAAAGGAACTCACAAACTGCTTTCCCCAACAACTTTAGACTACAAAGTGCTAAACTTTAAGGATAGTTGCTATATTAAACCAAATCACTTTGTGAAATCCCCCCTTATTAGCTTGGCATAGCAAATCTACCACAGTGGATTACATGGCAAACCAGGTCCAACACTGCAAACATGTCCATCTTAAATAATTTAGTCTTAAAGCGAGCGAAAAGTGCAAAAGAGATGAGGAATTCCTTCGTATCAAGATAATATCACTTGATGTGAGAAAAATTCAAAACAAGTTGAGCTGAAAAATAGCATTTTAAGACTCAGTACAAGATTAAATGACTTGTTGAGATAGACTTTCTGATGGGTATGTGATCCACCGACCTGTAACAAGGAGTGGTGATCAGGTAGGAGGTGCAGGTAAAGTGCAGTTTGAAGTCCAGTTTCTCATGAGTGGAGGAGTCCTCATTCTGTGGGAGCACAATGCAACAACAAACATAATAGTAATGCAAAAATGTGATATTTAACTGATCCCCGAGGGGAAATTCTCTTTTCACTGCCATTTAGGGAGGTTAGAGCGCACAGTCAGCAACCAAACAGCCGCTTGGAGCTGGCAGGGATTCAAGCACACCTTCACAAGGCTTGAACCCGGGTCCTCCAGCTGAAAGACTCCCTACTCACTACGTCACCCTGTCGCCCTAAATACTGACAAGAATACATTTGCTGAATAAACAGGAGTGACTAGTCAGTCGGTGACACAGATCAAAGGGAGGAAACATGGTCTTAAGAAATGAGGGACAGATGACTGATGTGTAAGGAATGGGAACGGTTACAACTAGCCTTGGGGAGATCAGATGTCAACAAAGGAATATCACGTTTGAACTAGAGTCATCAACTCACCTGTAAAAACTGCAATATTTTCTCAATTTCTTAATTTTACAGGTATTATTAGTTGTTTATAATTGTTCTACTTTGTCATGTTAAGATGTGTAATGACAAAAACACATGATGGGCGCTATAATTGGGTTGACAGATAATACCAATTCTGTATATTTTCATGTCTTAGATTTTTCATTTAGCTCATATTTCATATATTCTATTCATATAAATAGATCTCAGTCTTTTCAAATAAATGCTTCCTTTCAGTTAAATATCAATGACATTGGCTGAAATTCTCATCTTAACTGGTGTGCGTGTTCCTACTAACCTTGACTATGAAGGTGAGGGTTCCCTTCAATTTCTGAGGCATCACGATGCTCTGCACAGTGAAGACGAAGCGTGCCTCATTTGACACCCCTGAAGCACAAGAGAGAAGCCCAATAGTCAGTACTTCTCTTTAATTTCAGATAATGGTTTATCACAAAATTGATATTTAGTGTTGTGGAAATAAACTCTTAATAGTAGTAGTGTGATGCTGTTCCACGTAAACCCACAGTGTGATAATAACAACTGACCGGGGGGAAGCTGGAAGGGTACGGTGAGGCCGTCGTGTGGGCCTGCCCCCTCTGGCCTCTGCAACTTGGAGTTGAGAGAGTCCAGGACGTTGAACTCCATGGATTTGAGGAAGCTGTTGCACTTGTTCTCAAATATAACAGACACCACCACCTGACTCCCATCTTGCAGGTTCCCCTGGATGTCACACACCTGGAAGGAGGAAAGAAGATCATTTTTTCATCATTAAGTACATTTACTTGTACCAGGGATGTTTATTTAATGCCACTTTGTGTGAAGCTGGCGCTAAGCACAAACTGCCTAAACTTCCCTTCTTTCCTTGCAACTTGAAAGAAATGTCCCATCTTTCTGGAAAATGCATGCAAAAAACACTGCAAATCTAGTTCATCAACCCAACGGCAAACCACGCATCACTGTTTCCAACTGTTTTAGCAATGATTAGACAATACACAAGACAGAAATGCATTCTCAGAAACTCGTACAGCATCACTGTGCTACAGAAAGCAAATTAACATTTCCTGTGACAGTCAGGTTCTGAGAATATTCTCTGAAGAGCAAAAAGAAGACAGAGCAGCAAGGAAAGAGTCTCCAAGTAATCCATAACATCCTGTCATTGACAGAACCTCAAACAGTACCTGATCAGCATCCTCCATCATCTTTAAAGAGAGAGGGAGAGAAAAAGGAATGGAGAGATCCACATACAATAAGCCTACACATTACTATTACTAGCCTGGCCAATAATATTAGCGTGATTGTTCCCAGAACAGGTTCAACCAACCAGAGGAACCATGCAGAAGTTAAAAACTGGTGGATGCTAATGTAAAAGAAAAAAAATCTCAAGACTTCGCCATTTTCTAACCCAGTGGTTTCCCTGTGCAAATATCTCCCTCAGCACCATCCCAATCCCCAACACTCACCATCTTGATGTAGGAGTTCTCAGCCAGCAGGCAGTAATTGGACATGGGCTGAAAGGAGAGAAGAGCTCAGGTCAGCTCAGGCCTGGTCTGTCACTCAGCATGCTAACTAGGCAACTGGAGCCTACCTTAGCTAGCTGATGCATAACGATAAGACAGGCATTGTGTGTATCTGTATCGGTCAATGAGTTTAAACAGGAGCTAGGAAGGCAGAGACCAGAAAGAAGATAACGGAAATAATATTGTCTACGTGGCTTTGACGTCAATGACCTGCTTTTCCAACAGCAATATTAAGTTAATAAAAAAGTACAGGATGACACGAGGATGCTACTGTGCTTTAAGGAATGATTAATGATAACAATAATAATAATAATAATTTCAACTGTCCCATAGACATCAACTTTTTGGTGTGTAGAACCAGTAGCATATAACAAACAACAAAACACATTGGTGCACAATTAATTGAGGCATATTTCAATTCAAGATTTTCCATTTTTATTTTTTTCATACATGCAGAATATAAAGAAATATGCACAGCATTAAAGCTGTCCTCTGTTTGCAGGCTGAACATTTTGAGTGTGGACCATTTTTCTTCTTTCTTTGCTGGTATAACTGCCACCCTAATGGCTAAGGTTAGGACAGTCCCTATTCAAGGCTGAAGGGCTACTTCACCCTTGAGCAAATCCACTGACCGGCAGAGGCTCCTCCTCCTCCTCCACAGTGCCATTCTGCACAGACTCATCTCCACCTCCGTCACTGTGGTGATGATGGTGATGGTGCTTCTTCTTCTTTTTCTTTTCCTTCTCTTCCTTCTCCTTTTTCTGCTTCTTCTTCTTGTGCTTGGAGGACTTCTGCTCATAGTAAACCACAAGGAAGTAAAGAGGGAGAAGATTTATCAGTAATTCAAGCAAGCTCAAAATTCTGAAATTAGACTGTCAGAGAGGTTGGCGTGACTATGTGGACTTCCTGGCACTGAAATGATGCTGGCAGCACAGGAAATGCACTTTCTTAACTCAATAAATACTCAGGTCTGTGGTACACCATTCAGAGAAACATGTGAGCAAGAACTGCCAATGTAGCACATCCTGTCAAGTCACTAACTAGAACTCTTAGCAACATGGACAAGATTTCCGTCTCGTAATCATCAGTGGTGACTCACAGTCTCCTCTGTCTCAGTGTCTTTGGGCTCGTCAGGCTCCGAGTCTGGCGCTGTGCCAGATGCTGCCTGGGGGACGGGGGCTGCTGCTGCTACTGCTGCTACTTCCTGTTCACACACAAACACCAAACACACACACGAATGAAGACAGTAGCTTTCACATACAACACATTCTGTCATTTGCCAGTTCTATGTAGGTAGAAGTAAATGAGGTTAGTAAGTTCATTCATAAACATAAGAAGGCTGATTCACAGGACCATAGTCATGGCCTAGATGCTACTGTATGCTCTGTCTAAGCCTAATTCTGTGCTGTAATTGTGGCGTGACAACCCACACAAAAACAGGTAGAGGAACAAAAGCATGTAGAGGCATGTCTTACGAAGTCATGTTTCTAGGGTAGAGGTACACGGGGCAGACAGCTCACATGATGAATCAGAATTCCTCAAAACCTAAGTTAAGACTCTTAACAGATCTGGTCTTTCTAAACACATATCTACAGATGAGATTTTAGAAGCTGCTACACAAAGTCAGCACCGTCAACAGTCCAGCGACAGACTACACTGGATGAATAAGTTTAATCTATTGATGTTCAATGGATACAGTCGTTCAGAGCCCCATTATCACCTGTCCCCTAAAACAGTTGTTCTCTATCTATCTATCTATCTATCTATCTATCTATCTATCTATCTATCTATCTATCCATCCTCAGAGCTACTGCCTGAACAAAAACCCACAAAAATATCTACAGTATTAAAATATGCCTACTGAATAAGGTTGTTCAATTCAAACAAAAAAAACTTTCTTCAAAATTCTACTGGAAAACATTTTACATAAAAAAAAAAAAAAAAAAACAGGTTCTTATATTCTGTCTATCAAGAAATATTTGAGAACGATGGCTTTAATTTTCAATTCCCATTTTATTGAGAAATGATTTTAAATTCTGCTGAAGGTCTTTTCTGTGTTTGGGGAATCTGGGTGTTTGGGTGTACAGTTTGTTACACTAAAAAGGTCTAGTGGAGACAACAGGCACAACCCCATATGTGGTTATGGGAGAAGCAGTCAGAGAACACGTGGCGATACAGCGGTGACACGAACAGGACAGGAACTGACTCTAGGCCAGACTCCAGGGAATGTCAGGCACCCTCCGCTCGGTTTTCACCACCACACAACAATGACAACAACAACAACTACTTTGACCTCACGACCGACACGACACCCAGCAAGCAAAACAAAAGCTGCGGAAGAGAACGTCTGGCATTGTGAGACAGACAAACACACACACACGCCAGACAAAAAGCAGAAGGCTGGAGAATGAGAGAGGAAAAGTGTTCGGTGACCTGTGAAAGAGAGGAAGTTGTGTCAAAAATGTGAGAGGTGTGGAATAGGAGAAAAAACAAGTGACGCATAGTAGGAGGCAATAGAGGGAGAATGCATGTCCAAAGTGCTGCAAGCAACAAATGAGGTAGATCAATGAGACATGGAACTATGACAGATCAGTGTGTGCATGGGAGAGGAGAGGGAGAGAGAGAGGGGGACTCAACCTGGGAGTTAGAGGGCACTGGAGCGTTTGAGAGCCAGAAATCCAGATCCGAAACCTAGAACAGCAAGGGAGGGAGAGGAGGGCGAGGAGGTGAGAGGGTGAGGGGCAAACAGCTTGTTTATCTTACTACTATTCATGAAAATGGATACAGAGATTACGCTGTTTTATTTCAGGAAGAAATCAAGTATTGGGCAAGAGACTACACAGAGAGCCGGCTAAGAGGAAACTGATACTTGATTTCAATAGAGCTGACTGAAAGAGAGGCTGGGAAGAAGCAATGGAAGCATTAAGTAGATGAAAATGATCAAAGCAATGTGTCTGCTTGCCACTTTTAATTTAGAAAGAACTTCGCCCAGCTGTTTTGAAATAATCAATAGGCTACGAAGACATGCCTTAGCAATTTTTAATAATATATTTTTTGTTCAGATTTTTGGATGATCAGAATTCTGTGTCAAGTAAGGTCTTTGGTGAGAACCCTGTTGCTAGGTGGGAAACATCCTTGCTTCTCCCTTTGTGACGGCATACCTCAGCGCTGGTCGAGGTGGGTGGTGCTGCCACCTCATTGGTCTCTTCTGATTGGACCACTGACTGACCCCCCAGAAGATTGTCCCCTTCCTCGTGTTTGTGTTTCTTCTTCTTCTTCTCCTCTTTGCTCTTCTGCGAAAATAGGAGAATAAATTCCCACCCGTGTCAGTGAGGTCAGAAACACTGGCAAAATAGGGTGAATGATGTTACCAGGAAGAAAGGAGCCCATTCCGATTGATGAAAAAGGTATCTCTCAATCTTACCTTCCTATCCTTGTCTTTATCCTTCTTCTTCTCTTTCTTCTCTTTGCCGCTCTTCTTCTTAGGCTCCTGTGGGGTGGCATTCTCTGTGTCTCCATCTTCTGCTGGGCTTTTTAGGACCTCTGTTGGACGGTGAGACCTGACCGGTAGCTTCTCACTGTCCGCCAGGGGCCTGAACACACAAACGAGCAACAGCTACACCTTTGAGACTGCTAAATACAAGGTATAATGCGGCCAACCTGGAGGCACTGGCATTATTTGAATAGTTTTTTACTAGCTTTCTTTTCTTGGAATACATTCGTCAATGACTACTCATCTGTTAGGAAATGTCAAAAATAACGCGACCATCCACTCTATCCAAGCACATACTCGATATTGTGCAGCAGCCAGGTCTCATTCAAAGCAGTGGTTAAGCCATTCCTCAGGCAGTGTTGGACATTCTCAGACAGATAGAAACTACACCACTAAATTCCTCCATATTGTACTGATAAGAGCTGTCAGGCTTATTTTCCCAAGCCTGACTCCTTCAGAGCAGTAACTATGTGCACTGTAGCCCCCTGCTGGCTATTCTCTAAAAAGGCATTACAGTTCTCTGTCACTGCCCCAAAGTGTATACTTGTCTACTCTCCTGTGAGCCCGACTTCACAGACATAGTTCAAACCTGCATCTAGATTAAGCCATTTATCCCCAATGGAGAGCCCCACTGTTAAGAATTTATTCTCCTAAAACTAGAGCTTGGCCCATGACTGCTAAACTGGTCTTATAAGTCCCATATTATTGGAATTCACATTTTCCTCCATTTCTACACATATATGATTAAATGTGTTTAATGAAGACGTTGTTTAAGTGGTTGAACTTAAAGTTATTGCATTTTCAAAAATCCACCTTTTTTTACAGGCAGTTTCAGTCCAACTCCAATGAACACATCACAACTGGACTTGGTCCTGATTGGCTCCTGCAATCCAGCAGGTTTACTTCATTTGAATGAGAAGAGCTGGCTTTGTTGGCCAATCAGTGTCCAGTATTGTGACTGTTCTGCTTGTAAAGACTTGCAAAACACCATGAAGAACATGATTCTTATATTTCAAAACAAAATCAAATCATGAAAACTGAATATGGGACCTTTAAATGATTTTAGCATTGGTGTCAGGGCACATGCACCACTGCTATGTTGTCATTTCCAGCTAGGACAGGTGAGAATTTAGAGGCGCGGCAAGTCTAACAAGGATGGGAAGGATCTGGGGACTCAGAGCAGCAAGGTTACAGGACCTAAGTCCTGGGCTGGGTTTCCTCAAAGCATAGACACTAGGATTATGTTTGCCAAGTGCCAAACTGCTTTTGGGAAACACATCCAGGAGTGTGAGTGGTGAAACATGAGGCCTTGAGAACATCAGCAGTAGCCAGTTAAAGATTAAGTTTCTCCATGAAACTATGATTTTTTTTTTTTTTTGTCATCACAGAGACATCTTCTGTCAAAAGGAAAATTCTTCTCTCTGCTCCCTGTTACAGTAAGAGCATGGAGTCATACTAACAAGTTAGTATACTACCACAGTTTCTGTCGATACAGGAGCGGTATGCTGCTGATATTGTCAAGCTGATATTGTTAAGGTAGAGGGGTAAGATACAAGGGATATTGAATATTTCAGTAGGTCAAAGGCTACAATTTTCTGAGTGAGGGAGAGAGTATGAAGATGATAGATAAAAACAGGAACCAGGCACTGCACCCAGATGAGAAAAGAGTTATGCTCTGCTATGTTAGTGGCAGAAGAAAGCTAGCTATGGAGAGAAAGAGAGAGAGCAAGAGAGCGAGCGAGAGCGAGAGAGGGCGAGAGAGGGCGAGAGAGAAAGCAAGAGAGAGCGAGAGTGAGAAAAAAAGTGATAGCAGCATGGCGATCTATCTACAGTCAGAGCCCAGGTCCTGGGGCTGGGGTGCTACTCACCTGCGCCCAGCCGTTGCCACCAAGCTGCCCAGACAAAGAGGCAGTAGTGGGTGTGTGTATGCATAGAAAAGAGGAAGCAGAAAGCAGAGTACCATGAGAAGGAGTGAGTAAGGATGGAGAGGGGCAGGGGAGGAAAGAAAAAAAAAAAAAAAAAAAATCACATTCTCTGTAGCCAGGAAGCTTATCATATGCTGCCCAGGAATAGATATAACTTCAGACAAGAGTATAACAGTGTTTAAACTGTGTTCCTCAGATAAAGCTCTGGGCCAACACAGGCTACGAATGGTTTTCCTGTTGCCCAGCCCTGACAAACCTGACTAATCAAAGGCTCAATGATTGGTTCATTAGCTCAGAACTTTCCGTGGAGTCTGTGTAGTGTTAAGATCTGAGAAGGGTGGACTCACTTGTCCAGGTCAATGTCCAGGGCTTTGTGAGGGTCGTTAGGGTCTTTGTCATCGTCGTCACTGGGTAAGGCATTCTGTAGCAGGGGGAAAGGGGAATTATCAATAAAACATAATTACCATCTGAATAAATACCATTGCAATGAACCGCTTTTCAATAAATCCATAACCACAACGTAAACTTATCATAAAGAGAGCTGTAGAGATATTGACTTCCAGTCTCAGAGTTGCTGAACTGATTAACTAAGCAGTCAGTACAGGTTTCTCAGAGTAGGAATCTTTTGCTAGGATTAATACTATGATTTAAAGGGGAACACCACTCAATTTAGGAATTCCTTTATGTTATTCCTTATTTGGGTAGGCTATAACAACAACAACAAAACAAGGGCTGGGGGGGAGAAAGAAAAGAAAAATCAATACAGAAATACAATTTATTTTTATTGATTCAGAACAGATCCTGCAAATCCTGAGCACATTTTGAATTCAGAAACTAAAAAAGGAGGAAGATGAACTCAGTAAAAGCAACATCATTTGCAAGCTTTGCCTTCCAGTAATAAAATTGTTTGTTCTTCTCCCACTAACATAGCAGAGCATAACTCTTTTCTCATCTGGGTGCATTCATAAATTGATTGTTGTTCCCCTTTAAAATCATAGTGATGTTTACTCCAGCCTACCTCTGGCATCTCCTCTGTAACAATGTCCACCATGTGCGCAGGTGTGATGTCCTCCTCGCTCTCCGGGCCGGAGTCGTGCTTTTTCCCTCGTCCGCTGCGCTTCTCTTTCCTCTTCTTCTTCTTCTCTTTCTTCTTCTCCGCCCTCTCCTTCTGCCGACGCTCCTCCTCCAGCTTCACGTACTGGTCAGACATAGGCAGACCTGATGGAGAGAAGAATGGAATGATTTGAACAGATAGATGTAAAAGAAAAATATGAAAAAGGACACAGGGAAAAAAAATAGCGCTATTTAGTTAACTACACCTTGCCAATTTCTTCATTGTTATTGTAACATCTGAAATGTTTTGTGGCAGTGTTATGTCAGTCTGACCCACCTGGGACTTTGAGAGGCACACTGAGGTCAATCTGCACAACTGGGATGTGCTCAACTCCAGGGGTTTCCTGGTACACCTACACAGAAGAGACATTCATTTCTAACATCACTAGCACTAAACACACAACCTCTTATGAAAAAATATGACTTTGTACATCATGATAACAACACATGATGATTAGATATAATGATTACTGAAACACACACAGTGGCTGATAGTCACCAATAGAGATTATGTTTTATTTGTGGGCTCATAAGGTTTACTGGTGTCAGGTTTAAAACAGACTGCATTAAACAATGACATTTATGTATCCAGTGAAATATATCCTGGTGGTTATGGGAAGTGTACCTTCTGAGACGATGGGGAGGCCTTGATGTAGAAAGGGTTGTTGGCTTGCTCTTGCTTTCTGGCTTCTCTCCTCTGGGAGGGGGAAGAAAACAACAGTCAAGGCACAGGGCCTCTACACAAATCAACCAATGAGGGCAACGTCTAATTTAGTTGTAGCATGAGAGGTTACACAGGAAGACAGATTTACTCACATTAGGTCTCAGAGTATGTCATGTCGTTTTGGATTAAATTAGTGCTGCATGATTATGGCTCAAATAATAATCACTATTATAAATCATTTTTGCACCTTGTATCAACATATTCATTTTAAAATACAAGCGTCATTCAAGTGAAGTGTTTCCAAATGGACGAATTGGACAATGGTAGAAATGTAATTTTCAATATACAATTAATTAATACACAATTAATTGTGTTGACCTGAACAAGACAGAATTTAGAACAGTGGCATTTCCAAAGCATTTGAGTTCATTCAAACACAGGTATAAACTCTTCATATACTCTATGTATAAGCTATTCATGAAAAAATATCCCTCGTTTGATTCATCTGTGCTACTATTATCAACCAGCATACCCTTGCCAGCTCCTTCTCGTCCACCTCTGTGTGGCGTGGGCGGGAGTGTTTGGGCTCCTCCTTGGTAAAAATAGCCTTGGGCTTCTCATCCTCAGACTCACTTTCAGACGGAGGCTCGTTGATCCAGGCATCCAAGTCCAGACTGCACAAACACAAACTCAGTTACGCCTCACTGATCAAGGCTCCCAAGCAGAAATGCATGAGTGTACCAATGTTTTAGCTATTCTTGCAGGTAGACCACAATAAACATATTTTAGCAGGAACTCTACCACGTCAAATCATGTAATAATGTAGCTTCCTTGACTGTAATGTTAAAAAGGCGATGTTATTGGATATGAACCTTAACAGCATAGCTTGCATCAAGGGTTTCCCCAAGGTGGTTCTCTACCAATGGATGCTCCATTTATTGCTAAAAGGCCTTTTAACATACCCCACCACATCTCAACCACTGAAAGGTATCAGGAAGCATTATTTGTTATTGCTGTGTTATTGTTATTGAGCTGCTGCCAGGTGATACATTCAGCAACACCATTTCATAAGTGGACGAATCCATTTCTGGTTGAGTTGCAGTGTGCCCTAGTTGCAAATCATTGAAATTAACATCATTATTATTCCCAGCAGTTTGTTGCTCCTGAAGCTTCATTTGGATTGAGAAGATCCAGCCGGTTGTGTCAAAAGCCCTGCTCAGGAGCACTGAATAAGTCTGCTGTAGAGTCCCAGCTGAAACCCAGGAGTAACTGTGGTTTATTTGTAAGCACCAGAAAAACACACTGACACCCATGACTTAAGTACATAAGAAGCTAATTATTCTTTATGTCCCAGGTAGCCACACTTGGATTCTACTCTTACGAGTTGCGTGGGTAGTGTGTGTGTGTGTGTTTCTGAGCACTGAGCTAACTCACCCTTCAGGGACAGGCACTTTCTTCTGTGCCTTTGGGGCTACGGGGTTCAGCTCTCCGGCAAACAGAGCACTGACCTCCTCAGCCACTTCTACGTCCTTCTGCTGCAGTTTCTGGATGTACTTCACAAGCTGCAGGATGCATGACGCCTGGGGACAAGACGGAAGGGGAAGCAGCAGTATTGATCAGATTTACATGTAGTGTAATCTAAGCAGATAAACTATGTCAGTCCAAGGTCACGGTTGAAATCTACAGGGGTTCACCTTGGCGACACTAGTGCAGAGATATATTGACAACATACAGAGTTTTACAAGTGTTTCACATACAGTGCTAATATTTGGGTGGCCTGCCAAGTAAGTTTTTGGTGTGGATTAAATTTGGGTGCCATAATGTATGAAGTCCATGTGTTATCCCTATCCATGTGACTTTTGTTTACGAACACAAAAATGCACCCGAGTAAACTTTTCCACTGGACCAAAGAAAACCAACTGTACATTACATTCAAATTACGGTATTATTACATGATTTAAGACATGACTGGGCGTCTAATCATGCTGAACTATGGACAGTAGACTACATAAGCATCATCTACTACATGTTTGTGAGTGTTGCTCCTCCTCTGTCTTACCCTCTCCTGCACCTCCAGGTTGGCACTCTGGACAAAGAGTGGCAGTCTGTCTATCATCAGCTGGCTGGTTTCTTGTGCGGCGGTGCTGTCCGTGTTACCCTCTTGGTTCCTCAGCACAGTGGCGAACAGCTTGGCTGCGTTCTGCACATATACCGCCTGGATGTGGCCCGGTAGGGTGGCCACCTTGGGCCGCAGCATGGCCTCCAGCGTCTGCATGGGGTTCTCCAGGTGTCTAAAGGGGAAGAGGAGATGGATTCAGAGAAAGGTCTGACTGAGACCCATTTTGGATCAAAATACTAATGCAGGGTTCCTACCGTGGTCCTGATGTAACATTCCATGACTTTTCCATGACAAAGTCAGAGCGTTTCCATGAACTATGTCTGAGCCAAGCTGTCAATCATGTTCCAATTGATTCAGTGTCATGGACAACTGGGGCCTCAGAGCCTTGGGATATCTTATTACTGTCATAATACACTCATGAAACCTTTACTGCAGGTTAGCCAATCTTTCCACCCAGGTTGTGTACAGGACAGAAAATAACTGTACATCAGAGAGAGTGCTTATTGCTTGGGTGCGCCAGTCTTTTCATACCAGTGTATATGTGTGCATTCCAATGGGAGAAATCAACATACTCTGAGAACTCGCCACAGATCCAGGCTGCGGCGTACAGCACTTCACAGATGCCATTTCGCTGTGTGTTGCCAGTCAGCAGGTGGGCGTTGTCCAGCAGAGTGGCCATCTGGGCTACAGCAAAGGCCCGGATGGCCTTGACCCGGATGGCAACATCCAGCATTTGAGAGGCAATGAGGTGGCCATGCCGCGTGCCTTCTAATCGGGTCAGCTCCACCAGGATGCTGATGTACCTGCAAGATGAATATGGGAGGGAGGTGTGGTTACACATGTAGTAGAGTGGACAATTAACACTAGAAAAATGCTGGTGACTTCTGGCTGGTGACTGATAGGTTTGGCAATTCTACCACCATGTGGGAGATGTTTTTGAAGCCCATGAAGATCTACTACTACTACTCAAAAATCTATTTCAGCTGGTTGAATTTTGCAGTGAAACATTTTTGCCTTCACTTGCTTTTGTCTACCACACAGCATATAGCCACACACTCGCTCTCTAACATGCACGTCCAAAAGTGGGAGTCAGGGCTGACCTCAACACATTTTTGAACAATTTGTTCAAATGTCTACAACACCAAGCTGGAGATGCAACCTCAATACTCAAGCTCTGTAAATTAGTTGAAAACGAAACATGGAAAATTGTATATAAATAACTGTATGACAACAATGTACAGCAACACTGGTGTTAAGTAGCTGGCTGGGGGACTGACCATTCAAAGTTGGTGATGTACTGGTAGTTGCTCTGGCTGCAGATGTCAATGATCTTTGTGAGCAGTTCGTCTCTGTAGGTGGTCCCTTCCGCTTTGTCCACATGCAGCATTAGCTTCTTTACAATCTCCATCAGATTCTTTTTGGATACCTTATGGGAAGCAACACACCCTCAACATATTTATTTGGTTTCATTTTGAGTAAATAAATTATAGCCATGGCGTGTTTATTGTCTCTTGAGAGGCAGAAAAAGCCCCCAAATCATCTTAGAACTAAGGCACCATTTGGAGGTCCTAACCTATGGTAATAATAAGTTGGCTTGTAATGTAAATTAGTGGAGGTGGCAGATGAATTGGGGGATTTTACCAGCAGCTATTACATATCGACAAAAAGGGTGGTTTCCTGTCCTGCTTAGAATTGAGACCATTTTCATCCCACTAATTTACAAGAGACCAAGGTAATCTGGTGCAAAAATATTTGAAGGCAAGCCAGAACGCTTAAAATGAACATTAGCCGAACATTAACACTAATATAAAAGACAAAAGTCTTGGCTTGGTACCATTCCGTAGAGCAGGTCCAGGGCCCTCAGGCGGATAGACTCATCCTTGTCATCCAGACACTGGAGGATGAGATCCTTGTGGGACTGCACTGACTTGGGGTGGGTCTTCAGGATCTTAGACATGGCCAGCAGGCCCAGGTACTTCACTACAACACACAGCATGACCTTAGTGCTCTGGCCAACATACATGCATGCATGCAGCCTTGACATAGAGGTATATTCTTATGCCATCTTACATTGTTCTCTGAATTAACTACTAGGTTTGCCATTACTTTATGTTCTTATTCAAGGAGCTACCAGTCATACAAATTACAGTTGTTACTTATGATTTCAGTTTATCTGCATAAGGTCAGTGTCCTGCAGAAACTTCAGATCTCCTTTCATTTCACTGTAATTGACAACTAACATAGCCTCCAATGTTAGAAAACATATAATATCCTTAAGACGAAGCCAATCCATTGACAATGGACTGTAAATGTAAAAAACTTAAAGCAGTCAAATGAGCTTTTCCTCAACTCCTGAACAAGTGGCTCTTGGGAGATAGAAGGTTTCTGGAGGACAAAGAGCTCCTTCTGTCCACTAACCTCTGTAGAATGTTATTGAAGGTATTGTCACTCTAAAAGCCATAGCTTGTTCTACATAGGAAATACTGTTCAGAAATATTGCTATCTTAATCTAACAAGAGCCTTACATTTGATCTTCTGAGAGCATTTAATACATCAATTAACTACATGGACAACACAAAGGAAAGGAAGACAAACACAAACACAGAACGATGGGATGAACACACAAACACATACACATGGGACAAAACATGGACATGGACGTTTTGTTTTTCTTCACCACCCATTTATGTCCTTGGCAGCTTTTCTTACCTCACTCACCCAAAGGAGTAAACGCAGAAATCTGCTGAATCATGTCAACCTTTCAATTATCTACTCTGGCAGCAACAAACACCTCTCAGGTTCTTGGATCAATAAGTGTGTGTGTATGGTAGTGACCTTGATGTGAGGTGAGGCTGGTTGCTGCAGTAAATACAGTGCATACTTGACCAGCGACATGCGGTCAGTGCAGCTGCAGGTACAATGGGCCTCCTTCACGAAACGTGTGTATGATCAGATTTGATCTTAAAGTGTTTGTACAAACGTTTCTACGAACACAGTCTCATTCATCATTTTTGTTTGCATCTGAATTTGTTTGTTGGTGCGATCAAAACCTACGAGTGCTTGGAAAATGCAGGAATATGTGCGTGCACCTTATTCTTTATGCAAAATCAATTACAGTAGTGCCAAACCTCATTAACAACAAAATGTTTCAGTTCAGTTCCTGTGACTCCGCTGCTTGATCTAAGGTGTGGTTAGTCTCGAGGTTAGAGAAGCCAGCTTGTCGCCCTGGATTGGCTGGGGAATCTGAATGAGAAACGCTGCCCGTCCTTCAACAAATATCATTGAGGTTCCCGCTCCAGTAGCAGTTAAGACTGTGGTTGTGCGACTGACCAACAAGCCGAGTGACTTAAAATCAGAGACCTTGCAAAGAACAAGTTTATGTATACATTAGTCAGTGAAGGAGCCACCTATAGGTGTACACCAAGGAAAAACAAAACATAAAACCGAGGTCCACAATCTGTTCTACTCACACCACAGGTCTAGAATCTACTCTATACACACCACAAGGCAAGGGGGGGGGTCCAGATAACTCGAATGGCAGGATGCATCAACCTCAGCGGTAGTGGCTCTTCCAGTGGTAGAGCATGAACAAACTGACCTGCCCGTGTACCAAGGAGTATGTAATATGGCATGTAAAACCACGATGCTTGTTGGTAGCAGAACAGCGACTATGTGACTTAAGTGCAGTGGTATTCCAAACAGGCCACCTAATTGAGTGTAACAAGGTAATAACTTTTGAGTTATCCAGAAACAGGGGGTCTACATTGTTGTCGTCTAAATGGGTGGACTGTTCGCTACTCAGAAACACGCAGACAATGAGAGAATGACACACTGCAGGCATTGACAGAGGGCTCACAGTTCTGGTCCGAGTCTTCTATCAGGATTCGCAGTTTCTGCACACAGAGCTGAGGGACAGAGAGAGAGAAAGAGCAAGGGAAATAGAGGAGGAGAGGGAGAAGAGGAAAATGTTATTATCATCACTGTAAGCCTTTCAGTTTCATCAGTTTCAGTCTTGTCATGCGGGAACACTTCAGAGAACATAAGGAAAAATGGGCCCTATAGTTGAAAAATGTCCATTTCATGCATTCTTGACAAGTCACAAAAATTGAAACAGAGAAGAGAGTCTAGTTAGCCTGTTTTACCAGTTCGCTGTGAAAAGGTGTAGGGAAGACAGACTTGATGATGAGAAAGAAATTGATGAGAACATGCACTGTGATTCAACCGGAGTGGAAAGGGTTAATCAACATCTAACCACAGTTAAGTACAGCTGAGCGAGTGGACCTCAGAGCCTTACCTGAATACTAGCACTGTGGTTGGGCATCCCAGAGGACAAGGAAATCAAAACTGCAATGCGGGACAAAGAAACACTCAGATCTGAATGTGGAACTACACATTTTGTCAGAAGCAGAAACAAATAAGATCCAAAATGTGCATTTTCTCAAAATCTATGTCCAGAACATGTCCAAGTGCTTCTTGGTGATGCACATGTAGACACTAAATCCCCAGGTTTGTTTTAGGTCAACTTTCAAGCTGAGACTGTTGAATTGGGTTCAGGCTGCATTTTAGTTTAATTCTACAGCGGTGCTGAAAAATGCTGAGTTTGTATTGTGAATTAGTTAAATGAAAGAAAATGCAGATGCGTTTTGTAAATAAGGCAGTACTAGTGTACTGTATATCTTTATGAATGAGGGAGAGGTTGAGGTTAAACCTGGAAACAGAGGCAGAGAAATAATGTATGCCTTTAACATAGGCCATTGGGAGGACACTTATCTCAAGTGCCTTACAGTACCATGAGCACGTACATTTTTAGTAGGTTTGCCACCAGTGGGAGTCAAACCCCTAACCCTGACAGTGTTAGTGCCATGCTCTACACACTGAGCTAAACAGGACCACTACAATGCCCAGAGAATAGTAGTACTCACCTGCAATCACGGTGTTGACACATTCATACAGTAGGGACATGGCAGAGGTACTGCAAGAAGGAGAAGGTAAGAAAGGGAGAGATAGAGAAGATGATTATTGGCATGTCCATCAGGCCAGACTACCTCTACCATGTGTGGTAGAGATAAAACAAAGGGATTTCTGTGCCATCTCACCTGTGGATTAGGTTAGTCAGAGGTTCGATCAGCTTCTTCCCCAACCGTGGCTCCAGGGGTGTGAGTGCACCAAACTGTACAACACAAAGAGTGCTATGACACATACAAACTCCACAGTGGATTAACTCTCACCTTTTAAGGCATTTTCAGATGCTAGCCAAGCACAAGCATACAAAGGGAGATCCCGGTGGTTCACTTGGTTCAGGTCTACCATGTAACTGCAACATCCTCTTTCTACTGTCAACAGACAGTAGACACACACACAAAACTCTTCCTGTTGACTCACCAGCTTGATGATCTTAATGAGGACCCAGTTGTTAGTGGAGGAGGTCATGAGTTTGAAGAATAGCGGGGCCAGAGACAGATAGTTCTTGGGGTTCCTCCTGGCCAGCTCACAGATAACGTTCACTGCTGCTGACTGGACACCTAAAGAGAAAAAGCTCTGTCAGATAGGAAGTAAGGTTGTGCACATCAACATCAATTAATCTAACCAAGGTAGGCTTTTTCAGCCAGAAACATAAAGGTGAATGTACACCTGTAACACCAATGCAAAAATATCATTTATTTAGATATCTCATAATTAAATTTTAGGATATTCCCAATGTTGATTGGGAAATTACTATTGCAACAGCAATAGCAATAGGATACAGCGCAAAAAATAGGACATAAATACAAATATAGCAAATGAGGGGAATTTTAACAACTGACAATTTCAACACTAAAATGTGTTAATTAGAAATGTATTAATCAAAGTATGGGAAAAAAACATCTACAGCATTATGGGGGTGGGCAAAATAATAGCAGTAGAACATACTGTGGCAAAGACAATATGAAAATATACCAAAGATGTGAGATATATGCAGTATGATATGGATGAAAAATTCTAAATATATCAAAATAAATCAGGCAATAATTGATATTTTTCCACGATGTTTGTGCAGCAGTTTGTTTTTGCCTAGTGGTCACATCTGTCAGCTTATATTTCATCATAACCGGTGTGCATTTTGAGATTTGCAAGATTACAATGTTTTACCTTGAAATATCCTGAAAGTAGCTCGTATCAGATAAAGTCTTCACACAATCTAAGAGCAGTGAGTATAGACTCACTGATATGGGACAGCACAGGTAGGGTCCTGGCAATATGCTCTAAAAATCAGACAAATTTCCTGTTTCCATGTTTTTGTCAGTGCTGCAGAAATAGTTCTGTGGGCTGTTGAATATTGCTTGACAGTTTGGGCGGTATCACAAATGAGCCTTCCTTATTCTCATATTGTTAGCTGCTGAATAATTGATTGGGCTCAGGTGACAGAGTGTCTGTCCCCATGGGTGCCAGGAGAGTCTACGTTTTAACTACCTTGCACCGGAATGACCATGTCTGGCCCAAACCAAGAGGGCGCACCACCAAGAGACGCAGCCGAGACCCCTGGCAAAAGTAGCAAAAAACTGTCTTGTCTTTCACTACAGTAAAATACCAGCTGGATGGAAGATGCTGGATGCAGCGTCTTTCCCCAATACCTGGGTCTGGGTCCTCCAGTTTCTCCTTGAGCCTGGGGAAAGCAGGGCGCAGGGACTCCGGGTATTTCAGAAACACCTTGTACATGATCAACACCGCTTTCTTCCTGATGTAGGGTTTAGTGTGAGACATCTAGGGTGAAAAAAGGGAGATGGACAGTTTGGATAGAGTGTTTTGTTCAGATTGTCTTAAGTCCCCCCCCTCCTTTCTTTACAATGCCTCCTTGACATCAATGATTGGCCTTTATCAGTGACGTGAATAAAGAGTAATAAAGAGAAGTAATAGGGAAAGGAAGACCAGTGAAACTATTATGTTATAGAGAAAATAAAAGAGGAGAAGCCCTTTGTGGTAGACCTCTTGACTTTTCTCAATGGCTCACCAGAGTCATGATGTCATTGGCCAGGTCGCGGGCCAGGTCGGGGGTCACAAAGCACGAGAGGCCAGTGAGTGCAACACCTGTGTCATACTGGTTAGGACTGCTAAGATCCTGGGAAAGAAAAATGAAAACAGAGGGGGAAAAAAGTGTGAGAGAGAGGTTTGGCAGAGAGGGAGATTATCTTCAGGCCTTGAGTGCAAAGGTGAGGAACTGACCTTCCGGATCTGATTGGTTGTCAGCATGATGACATCAGTACTCTCGTGAAAGCACTGCGAGGCAGCCAGGTACCCAATCCTCTGTAGGAAGAACAGCACCCAGAGACCATTTACACGTTATATGGCATTTTAATGGTGTAAAAACATAGTGTTTATTACGGTATGATGCTATTATTACACATATTCAACAATCGATAGTAATTTCATAGACAGTTACCGATACAAAGGATCTGCTGTGACTATCCCTTGTGCTATTTTGGGTGAGTGTCTATGTAGAGACCTAGCTTAGATGTTAAGAGGAAAGGGCAGTTGGTGAGAGCTGCTGGACACCTCCCACCACAGATGTTTTGTTGAATTAGACCCATGACACTTCCAGATGTCTCAACAATAATATCATTTCTGACCAGGTTGAGGTCTGAGATCTGTATTTCCCAGACATCTCATATTATATCCCTTAGTCTCACCTTGTATGTGAACTTGGAGGAGCTCATGACTTCAACGATGTTGAAAGCGGCCCAGCTGACATCATAGCCCAGCATTTGAAGCTGTAAACACAGGAAATAGACAGAGAGGGAGAGAGGGAAATGGACAGAGTGAATAAAGGAGGAGAGGGTGCCTGGGCTGTCCCTGTGGAGCATGGGGAGGCTAAATGCATTGAGCTGAGAGCTTTCAAACTGAGCACTGAGGCCAATCGCAGGAGGACATCTAAGCCTAAATGTAGGCCTAAGCTATAAATAGAAATAGGGCTTTCTTTTCACACAGATTGGACTTTAGATACACAGAAAGCTAGAAAAAACCCACTAGCTTTAGGTTCCCATGTAAACCACATATTTGTTTGCAGTTGGTGAACCAAATCTTAACATCTATTTTCTAGTTTCGATAATCTGTAATGATAGCTATGTTCACACATTTGGCTCCAGTGTCAACTAACTGAAAAGTAGTAAGAATTGATAACTTTAAATACAGACATGATGCAGCATCACTAACAAGTACCCAGACGTCCTGTGTGCATCTAAACACAGGGACACAGACAGGACTATACTACTACTATACTACAGATTATCTATCTGTATGTCTATCAGTCTATGTAGTGGGTGGAAGTGATGGACAGAACGAGTCAGTGAATCAGCGCAGGGTGCTGTGAGATCTTACATAGGTGAGCTTGCACACAGCATTGGCCTTGACAGCGATGTTGTCCTGCTTGAGCTCCTGTTTGATCTCGTCAATGCAGGTGGAGATGTACTTGGCCTGAGGGCAACCAGAAAAGAGGGCAAACAACAGAACAATTAGGTGGAGTGATAACCGGAGAGAGAAAACCACACACATGCTGGTAAACCTTTAGCTGTTGCTGCTGCTAAGTTTGCCCAAACGTCCAGCCAGTTTGACAGGTAACAAACCACCATTCAGAGGGCCAACTGCATTCTAAGGTAAAGTAGTCAAAGTGGCAGGTGAATTTTGGGATGTACCTGAGGCCTATGAACTAAAAGTGTTTCCTTCCCTGGTGAATTACCTATGAGACTGTTGTCATCCACCATTAGAACAGATTTACACTCACTAAACTAGTTCTTAGTCCTCAGACCAAGTTCTGGACTTGCTTATGGAGTTAGAAATATTGAACAAGAGCATGACCAAATAATTACACTGCAATAAATAAGAAATAAATAAGGGTTGTTTTCTCTGGTGATAGGCCACAGGTAATTTCATAGCTTTTCTGTCCACTTCAAATAGAGGTCAAATTGTCTGAACTAGAGGTCTGGACTGCTGCCTAAAGCAGTTAAATAAATTAATATTTCCAGGAGAGTTTGTTAAATGAACAAGGCCTAAATTAATGAGTCAAAAAAACAGCTCTTTTGACCCATGGCACAATAGACAACATTACTCATTCACTACATAACATTTCCCTGCAATAGTGAGAAAACATAATGGCACATTGTATTCAACCGTTAAAGTAGAACTTTAGATAGAGCAATAAGTCAAATATTGGTGAGAGGAACAACCTTAGGAAAGGACACGTACACATGTGGCTCTGTGGATTGTGTGTGTGTTGGTCATGTGTCTGCAGTCATGAGACAGCACAGTGACAGGAGGAGGTAGAAGGGGTGGGACTGCATTCTGCTATTGCTCCTGGAGAAAAGGAAGCTGGCAGGGCTGGAGGGCAGGCAGGGGGAGACACAGTATCACCAGACACACACAGTGCTTCCCCATCACACTCTCCTTCAATGGCCAATTCACAACCCATTGAAATAACTTCAATAGTTAGCACGGGGCAAACACAGGCAGTCTTTCTGCCAGCAGGTTGAGCTGGAGATATAGGGGAAACAGAAGAGGTCTATGGCCTTCCAAGTATAGAAAGTGAAAGCTGAGTCAATGCTACCTACTGCTAGGACTTTTCATTTAACAAAAGCCAATTACAAGTAGGCCTCAAACCCCCATTGCCAATCTGGGATCTCATGTAAATTACACTTAGAACATCCTAACATCTTTCTCGATATGCCAACTGTTCCAAAGATGTTTGAGAGAAGGAGTGAATGAATGAGCTGTGCAAGGACTCTGCACAAACATGAAAAACAAATAGAGAGAGTGTATGCGAAACTGTGGGCTGGTCAGGAAAAAGTAAACACACACACTGTATTAATATTTCAGCAAACTGTCCACTGTTGGCTGGGCAACCAAGACCGTATCTAGGTAGGCCAGGTTGGGTTACCTATGGCGAACGGCTCAGTCCATGAGCTCAGTCAAAAGATCAAGCATGGATAGCCAAGTACAGAGGAAACAGCTAGCCTGGGTGGTCATTTTCCATGTCCAAAAGCATGGAAGGACAAACACAGATGACACAATATCACAACCAAATGTGTATGCAGCTGATTAGGCCCGCTTGTGAGAATACAAATAACCCTTGCCTGTAAAAAAAGGTTTCCTGGTGAGATGTTGAAAACAGATCATATCTAAAAACAGCCCTCAGGGCAGACACAGTAACTCAAAATTTCACACATGGCTTTCAGAGTGAGACAGGTGTATACAGCATCACCACTGTGTGCAACAATTTAGGAGTCCTGCCCCCACCCTACCTTACTACATGGGAGAGCATCATTATAGCAGTAAAAACCTCAACTACTGAAATGGAAACGTGGCTTTCCCAAGCAGTGCCCTCTAATGGCCCATCCCACCCAGGTCTGATCCTGTGATGAGCGTTGAAATCATCCACAGCACACAGAGCACTGATAAAGATGACATCACCTTGAATCACTGATTTGATGTTCTTAATGACTGATTTTCTGACGTGGATAATTCAATAAAGCATGTTTTTATGACTACGATCTAAAATAAATAAATCACACACGTTTGATATTTTGATAACACGTCAATCATGACGATCTTTGATTAATTCTAGTCATGAAAGTCACTCTCTGTCCTGAGTCTAGGAGAGCATCACCCTATCCATTCAGTAACTGAGGGTTAAACGTGTATCAACACAAATGACACCGTTCCCTGATAGAACTCCGATTCACGATAATCTGAACATGAGTGGTCAAAGCGGATGCCTTTGGGTAACGTTAGGCCCATTTTTCCCCACAGGAGACAATCACGACAAGCTGGATAGCTGCCTAACGTTAGGTAGGTAGTCCTCCAGGCTAGTAGATTTAGCAATGCCTTCTAGTGTGACTCCTTTATCCGGATGAGTAATCTCCTAGCGGGCGGTGAAAATCTAGATAAACTAAACGACTCTAACTTGCTGATAGTAACGTTATAGCTAGGTGACACCTAGACGTTGCTAAGGTGTATAACGTCACCTTGCTAGCTCACAAACTGACAGCTATGTAAAACCATCGCGTTAGCAAGAAAATGAAAACGAAAACGACTAGACTATCCCAAGTAGCTAGCGAGAGGAATGACTCGAGCAATAAGCTAACGTTAGCTGGCCAGCCTACCTAATGTTACCTAGCGTTAATGTTAGCTGTTAACGCTGGTTAGCTAGCTAACGGTAGGGATAACAGGAATAGCGGTGCAAAAACACTGAAGAATGTGAAGGTGAAAATGTTCCAGGCGAGAGCATTTGCGAGTTGATCGTTTTACCTCATCTTCCTTGTGATTCCTAATGCCACGTACTAAGTCCTGGAGGTTTTTATCGAACATCCGATCGATGCTCCCTTTTACAATCTTCAAAGCCATGTCTAGCTGTGACTTGTATCGCTTCTGTCCGGTTGGGACCTAGCGCCTGGCAGAGGTCTTGTGGGTGCTGACCGACCCGCTGAACTGTCTCTCATCCACCCGGGTACCGACTTTGCAGGATCCGCTGCTGTTTACTAATCCCGGGCAGATGAAGGCGAGGGTACACGGGGCGTCCTGTGCTGTGCTGTGCAAAGACGCTGGCAATGGATCAGTGTAGGAAATGGCTGACAAAATGGCGTCTAGAGTCAGCTGACTTCAGTATTATGTGAGATTCTCATATGGGAATCAATGAAATTAAAGGTCTAATCCTTAACGCTCACGAGTAGGCTTTATACCGTTGCCACTTTGTGTATTACTGAAATAGTAAGCCTCTCAAATTCTTGGACTAAGCAATGGATGATAAAGCCAGCCTGATAGTCCATGCAGTGATGCTTCATATTATTTGCAGGCAACTTAATGAGTTACATGTATTTTTTGCCAGACTTTCCACAGGCCTACAAGACATCCCTTTTATCACAAGGAGGCACAGCGAATAAATGAATGGCATGTTTTTACATAACAAGAAGAAATTAGTTAGGACCAAAACCATGCTGAGATTTTTATTCAAGTCTCAACTAAATGATAGAAATGTTTTGCCAATTTACATAGCACTAAAAACACTTCTGCTGTATGCATATGCCAGGCAAATGTCAAAATGGGCTGCAGCTATGTGGGATCTGAATAGCTTTTATACAACTTGCAAATACCACTTTAATCTGTACGGAGATATCCATTTAATATGCAAGTTACTGAAAGCGGACACTATGCGAAGACAAGATGGCAGGGCGTGTAACTCCACAGCATTCATTAGTTAAGACAAAAATATAGACACAAATATCTGAAAACAAGGTTATAAAAAAGTAGGTGGACCTCAATTGGAAAACAGTTTAAGTGACTCAATTCCATGGCTTAATGTTTCAGACTGGATTAATAGGAAGCAAGACCAGATAATTAAAAAACAACTGAACAGAAACGACTCACACCAAGTCAAAAGTACTGCACCACTCTCACCGCCCCAAACACACAGACAGTAGGCCTTTGTCATGTACTGTAGGCTTTATAAAAAAAAGGTAAAGCCAACAGATGTACAGCTGCACGAAATCTTCAAAGTGAAACATTCACAGCATGGCTCCATTTCTGCCCAATTTCCCCACTAGGATCGTTAATGTTTCATCTTATCAATCTACCCAGCCTAAATTCCTGTTAGAAGTGCTAAAATGGAATTACTCAATATACCTACAGTATGAAAGACCAAAGTTAGAGTTAATGTGAGAGAAAAAAAACAAGGTAGCCTGGAGCAGGGGTGTGGGTGAGGATGGATTTGGGATGAGCTGAATGTCGTAGAAAAGGAAAAATACATTTCAGAAACAAATTATCAGACTAGTGAGCTTTCCTTCTTGCTGTGATGAACAATGGACCAAAATGTTTAAACACAGGGGCCTTCTGGTTTGATATCATTACAGTACAAAACATCCAAAATGTCAACATTGGCTTGGGTGTGGGATGCAACGCGAATTCGGTCAGGAGGACCAAATGATGTCAAAACATGGGAGGCCAACATCTTTTAGCACTTGGTCCACTGTAGTCCTTCAAGGTTTTTCAGCTTTCTATGGCAGGTGGTTCTGTCTCTGCAGAGATGCTGTGGTCTGCATCCTCATACATGTGCGTCTGTTCAGCAGGGCCGTCTGGGCTGGGTCTAATCAAGGAAGAGAAGGCACACAATCACAACTACTGACAGACTGACAGGTAGGTGTTTTTAGTTCTCACATGAGAGATCCATTTTCAAAATCACATCAGTTACTCATACCATGACAACCAAATGTAGAGCAAGTAAACAAAGACATGTTGCTGCAAAACAAGATGTTTACCTGCTTGGGCTCGAAGCCGTGTGCTCGTTATTCTCCTCCTGGGCAGGGGACTTTGGCTTCTCCTCTCCCTCCACATCCTCTTTTTTCTGTTCTGATTCCCCATTCACAGGAGTGGAACCTAGAAAAGAAAATCCATATTGATATACTGCAGATGATCATTTAATCTCCATCAAATTCGTTATGACTGACAGGCAGGGTAGGTCACACCACCTACATCTAATCCCAAGAGAATATCAAGGCAATGTATAAACCAGATGAGAGCAAGAGCAAAAATCTAGCCTCTACCTGTGTTTTGTGTCTCCTTCCCATCGTCTTCTGGTTCCTTGTCCTCCATTTTAAGTTTAGCTGGTGGCTCTGCCTTGCCCACAAACTGGAGTTTTAACTTGTTGTAGACATCACTAGCTTTTTCCATGACTGCACTGCTGGCTTTATACCGCCGAATCTACATCGTCAATAACAAAGGCAGTAGAAAAGTTCAGAATGAAGGGAGATCAGAACAATTATAGTTACATTACACTGTTACTACTATGTGAATGCAAGATTGGTTGGCACACTTATCTAGTTGCACACTAGATCACAGTTTGATCTAGTTGCACACTAGATCAAACTGGTCACACATTGTGCCAAACAAGATCCCCGAAAAAAATCACTTAGCCCTTGTCAAATACTTTCACTTTTTTTTTTATTGTACTTTTTTTTATATTATCAGAGTATAAACGGAAATGTACCTTTTTGAGTGTGGCAATAAGGTCAGCGTTCTTATGCAGGATTTGGCTGGTGACAGGCACAGCCTCCAGCTCTACTAGGGCTTGTAGACACCGCTCTATGTCCTACAAAACACACAATAGAGAGCAGTGCTTAGATTTTCATTCCAAAAAGGCTGTTCAAGATGCTTTAAGACACAATGGTGGAAAACTATTTTTCTGCTGAAAAAATAAAAAATAAAAAAAGGAGTAAGATGTCTGGTCAGAGGTGTCACTTACAGGGTTGTCCACTTTGAGTGCAAACTTGATATCTGTGTGGAGTTTTTGTAGCTTTTCCTCTGGTGATGCCTCTGCATATAGAGACACCAAGTAATGGTCAATATATAGAATTCATACTTTACCTCTCATTGAAACAACATGAAACAACATGACTGAACTCTGCTTTCGGTGAATCTGTCAAATTGTTGCATTGTTTTAGTCTATGGAAACTGTCGGACTGTACAAACGAATTTCCACCAGGCTATGATAGTTTGGCTGCTTCAATGGACAAGAAAAGTGTTTGTGTGAACTGAGTGTGACTGTACGGAAAGACTGACCCTTTTTCTTCTCGACTTTCTTCTCTGGAGGCCTCTCTGGTTTGCGTCTGGGTTTTTCAGGCTTAGACCTGAGGGAGAGGGAGCTCAATGATCGGTGTACATTCAATTTTAATGAAGTTAACCTAATGAGGTTTATATACTGTAGTCTTTGGTTCCCCATGATGCACTCACCTCGCCCTGGACTTCTCCTCTGACCGCTGGGCTTTCTTCTCCTTTAGCTCTTTCTCCTTTCTGTCTTTTCCGTCCTTGTCTTTCTTCAGTCTCGCCTTCTTCTGGTTGTCTGTCCGCTTGGCAGCTTTTTTCACCTATGTGGTGGGAAAGGCAAAATGGAATCACTGAATTTGTAGTTAAGCTACGGAGTAGTCGGGCATAATCGTTACGCACAACATCTATTCAAATTTCATGGAAGACAAAATGTTTTCTGCCCTCCAAGCTTCATCGGTGTCTATCGACAAGAGATCCACTTCTGTCTTAAAAAGGTGAGGTGAATCCATTTAGCTAAATTAGATTGTTCTCATATGTAATAGGTTTGTATTTTAAAAAGAAACTAGGTCTACACATAGGAAATCATACAGACAATGTTCATATTTTTGTACATCTTCAAAGAACACAAATATCAATATATACAACCTAGTTAATAACAGCGTTGCTATTAAAGATTAAGGTTTCAGGTGATGAGCTCTTCAAAGCACAACAGTCAATAAATCACTGACAGTGGATGGCTGAGTATGAACCAAAAACACTGTCATCATAGGAAAAGTGACCACTGAAGGTTGGAGGGACAAAACCTCCTATTCCTCCCAATAAAGCAAAGTGTAAATATATTTCAGAAGATATAATAAATGCATTATCCGTGCTTCCCCATACAATGTTTTTCTCCAGCTAGTGACCGTACCTCAGCTGAGGATGGAGAATCGGAGTCAGAGGGCGCAGGGATTGGGGGTGGAGGGGGCTTCTTGGACTTCTTCAGCGGGTGATCGTCTACACCCTCATCCGAGCTGCTGCTGCTGTCACTGTCACTCCTCTTTTTACCCTTCTCTTTCTCTTTTTTCTTCTTTTCCTCTTCCTCCTTCTCTCTCTCACGTAACCGCCGGAGCTCCTCTGCCTCCTCCTTTTTCCGACGCTCCTCTAGCTCTCGACGGCGCTCCTCGTCTCGCTTCTTCCATTCGCTGATACGGTCAGGCTCACTGTCACTGTGGAAAATGGGGCCACCGTTATGCCGCCATTCACAGCAGACCAATTTGTAGACATTCATAATATATCAACAATGGTGCATGACAAGAAAAGAATACAAAACTTAGAGCAGCCTGACCTGTCGCTGTCAGACGATGATGATGCTGCTGCCCGTTTTGCCGGGGCAGATTTAGGTTTCCGCCCCCGAGGCTTTGGTGGGGGCTTTTCTGTGGATGAGCAAGGACAGACACAGGGCAGGGAAAACAAAGCACTGTTGGTTACTGATGCATTGAACTTTTCTTCCATTAACACACTACATCTCTACCGTGTTTCCCATACAATGTCAATATTTGGGTGTCCCGCCTAGGTCATTTTTTTGTCTTGGATTAATTTTGGTTGCCATAATGCATGAAGAACAATCAGGATTTTATGCTGCCATGCACCAAAAATGTGTTAGTGAACTAAAATGCCCATACGTTGCTGCATCTTTGATGCAGCGCATCTGTGCTCTTCAAATTGTAGTCTGTCTGTCCTGACACAAACTGAATGGAGAGATAGTTGAACCCTCACCTTTCTTGCGCCCCTGAGGGACCTTCCGTGGAGGTGGGTCTGAGTCTGACTCAGACTTTGAGCCAGACTGAGATTCTGAGCCAGACAGAGCTGGCCGTGGCTTCTCGTCCTCTGAGTCACTGTCTGCTCCTTTCTTCTCTGATTGAGACCCAGAGTCTGAGTCTGAGTTGGACGAAGCCTTCTGCAACATCCCACAGAAAAGAAGGGGAAGGAGAGAGGGATTGAAAAAGAAAGAGAAACCTTGCATGACAAAACATACTCAAACACTTTCACAGCACAACAATGCAAAATTCAACCCCTTTGGAGCTGGTTGAAGCTGATGGTTCACCTTCTTCTTCCCTCTGCCTCCTGCTTTCTTCCCGCCCCGTCCAACAGATTTCTTCTCAGGGGTAAAGTCCTATTTGGGAAAGCAACAAACAACACAACAAGATATTGATATTCCTAATATTCACGTTGTGTGATATCTCATGTGTAAATCATGATAGATTTGTGGACTGTTTAGTTTCAAACACCCAACAACGGTGCCAGTGTCAATGGTGTGTGTGTGTTAACCTGGTCGCTGTTCTTGCCAGAGTCTGACTCTGAAGGGGAGGGCTCTGGTTCAGAGGGGGATCCACTCTCCTCTCCATCTCTGTCACTGGATGAGCCCCGGGCCTTTTTTTGAGGAGGGGGCCGCTAAGACGTGAGACAAAACCAAGGGATTAGATAAAATTGAACTTTGTTGACTGAAAATAGTAAATATTTTGCTTTTGCTCTGTTCAACATGGGGTTACGGTTCATTTTACGACAGCTTTTTTGAGCCAATCGGATTGGTCAAATATGCATTCAAACTGTGGTGATCATTCCCATTAAGCACGACTCACCATGCTTTTTTGGTTGCTATGACAACTAATAACAAGGGAGCTAGTTTGTGGTCCGTCTTGCTTTCTCCTTTTTTCATTCTTATGTATGTATACAACTTAAAAAAAAACTCAGTCAGCATACATGCGCTGGTAACCCTTGTATAAAAGCCATACTACTGTTGAGGATGTTGTTTACTATGATTATGGGTACTTTGGAGCTGCCAACGGTACTCGACTGCATCTCGTGCCTAGTGCATCACAGCTGGACCATAAGTGTGGTAAAGAATGCCCTCTCTGGTATATACTACTCAATTTTACTATAGACTTATCTGTTCACCACAGTATTTGGCCACAATGTAAAGCAATCTTAAAGAGTTTTAACATCATGGGGCTAAATCACTGAGATGGCGGTTATGTGTTGGCAGGGATTTAGTTCCAATGAAAGTGAAATTAAATGATTGCACAATTACCTTAGCGGCTGGCGGCTTCCGCTTCACTCCTCCTTCCCTTCTTCTGTCTTCACTTCCAGAATCAGAATCAACCTCACTTCCTGAGTCTGCTTTCTGAAGCACCGCAGGTTCTTCTTCATCGTCATCCTCGTCACTTCCTCCTTCAGCATTGTTGCCCTCACTGTCAGATGAACTGGCTGGCTGTGGACAAATTAGGATAACGAAATGAATAGGAATTTTCTCATTACAATGTACTGACACTGCATGTAGTCTTGTATGTATTGTAGTCTACAAAATGTGTCAAAAACTCCCACATAGTCTCACACTTGTAATTACAACATTTTAATAAGAAGAAATTCATGAATTACAGTCTACTGGTGTTCCACAGGTTTGGTTTTTCCACACGTTTTTCTGATGAATTCTAAAACAATGGGCACGACTCAGACTACCACATCACCAGACGTCTTACCGTAACAATTTATTAACCACAGAAATTAAATTAGGATCACAAACAACAAATGAGCATTAGGCATAAGAAAAATTAGTGGATAATACAGTATGACACCTGGAGGGAAGGGAGAGAAACTATATCAAAAGTATCTGTCAGATTCTGTGTTGATTTAGTATTATGGACTTTTCGCTTAGAATTTTTGATAATAGAGTCAACTTACCACAGGTGGGGCGCTGTAGGAGGCATGTGGATTGTTCTGGATCTCCCATAAACCTTCGTTGAATCCCTTCCTTTTGTTGGGCTTCCCGTAGCGCTCTCTGTACTTCTCATAGGCAAAAAGGTCCTTTGGTGCGAGGAATGCGCTGTAAAACAGAGAAAACAGGGGAAAAGTAACTACATTTACTATGAAGCAACCAGTGAAATGATATCCTGAATGAAAATAACGTGGCTCGTTCAGACAAGCAAAGAGGTTGTTGACTTTATCTCGAAGGAAGTTTTCCACTGACTTCAGGAAGAACTAGAGAATAGTAGACTGTGCCACCTAGTGAATGTGTCAGTATAATGCATCTGCCATCTTGCCAAACAGATGGTGTGTGATGCAGGATCTGACACATCAACAAAAACATACTGCAAATTAAACCTCAACTCAGTGGTTACATGTATGCCTTCATAAAGGACATGAGAAGAAAACACAAATCAACATCACAAGAGGATATTGTGCTAACAAACAAACAAAAAAGGGCAAAGCCAGCTCAACGCATGAATGCTAAAAATGTCCCCATTTCACTGACAAGTACTGTATATGCAGTTGCTTTCATCTAAGTTTACACATTTTCCCTGTAAAAACTTTTCTTTAAATGATTAATGATGTAATGAGTAATGAACATTACTGTACTCACGTTTCATGTGTCCCAAAGAAGAAAATTGGGATTTTATTAGGAGGTGGTTTCACTGCCCCATCTGCCACATCTTCAATCTGTGAGCAGACACTCAGGTGAAAATGGTGAAGAGATACAGAAAGGTATCATAGTTAAGATTTCAGTAGACCTAGGTCTATCAGGATAGGCTTATTAGTATGAGTTGGGACTCAAACAGAGTGTCATCTTGTTATTAAGTTATCTCTAGCTTATAAAATATTGTAGATCTAATCAATCAAATGATTCACTGTGTATGGACATTATAACCTAATAACAACATTTAAGGACATTCAAATTGTCAATGTGCAGGGACTTAAGTCAGAAAATGCACGCACAACCCAAATGTCATTTCCAGATAAATAACGTTAGCTCGCTGCTGTACGTTTATATGCAGATTAGGCCAACAGCATCTCATAGACGTACAATTTCGGCCTAAACAAAGTGCAGCCTGTTGCCACAGCACAACATCTAGTTATGTAGGTGTGAGATAGGTATCCATGTCAGATACTGCGAAGGATACAGAGAACCTTCTCCAGCGTCCCATGCAGAAGAGCTAGTCGCCTGCCTGCCTGCCCGCCCACCCCCTTCGCCCCAATGGGTTGCTGTACTTGCTTACCCTGGCTGGCCAGTGGGGGTACCCCTTCATTTTAGCGAAGACCAAGTCTCCGGCCTGGAAATTGTGTGGCATTCTTCTGCTCCTCTTTGCAGCTTTTTTAGAGAATCTTGAATTGCGTAGCGTTTCTGTGTCTCTCTTCGTTTGCTGTTTTCAGGCCGACACGAAACCTGGAAACGATGAGGTTAGCTTGCAAGCTAACAGAACACTGATGTTACCGCGAGATGAGGCAGCGGCGTGAACACAGCCGCAAATACAAAACTCTTCCGGTAAAATGTTGCTCACAGACTTCACAATAAAGGACCTTAATGTTATCATGAAAAGCAAAACATTGAATGTGACATTTTGTCTGAATACATAAATCATATCTTTATCATTTAACATAAAATAAAATTGGTTCTACAGTTACACAGAAACTATACGGATACTGTATAAGGATACTGTAAACATATCACAGCAAAACTATAAACTAGATAAAATATCATATAGGAATATTCACAGTGATGCCATATGAGATAAAATACTACAAACAATAAGGTCATTATTAGCTCACTATTGAGTACCAAAGAACCCCTCTAGGAATAGTATAGTGACTTTTTGTTTGGGTGTGAACGCAAATTATAAATTGTGTCTCTTGGAAAAATAACTGAAACTGAATCAGTGAAAAAACATTTGGAAAAATTCCCTTTTGATAGATATTTAGTTATTACATGTCTAGGGTGCTAATATTTCAAAAGGAAGTTGAGAATGAAAGAATCTACTCTGTCTATTTGCAGTATACACCGATCAGCCACAATATTAAAACCACTGACCGGTGAAGTGAATAACATCTATTATCTCGTTACAATGGCACCTGTCAAGGGGTGGGATATGTTGGGAAGCAAGTGAACAGTCAGTTCGTGAAGTTGATGTGTTGGAAGCAGGAAAAATGGGCAAGCGTGAAGAGTCAAGTCAAGTCAAGAACTTTATTTGTCACATACGCATACAGGATGTGTAGTGAAATGAAAAAGTGGCAATGCTCACGGGATTGTGCAAAAAAACAATTTTCAAAAGAAAAAACA
>OOFE01012518.1:3659-20163 GCA_900323365.1 Monocentris japonica | reverse complement strand
TTGCGGCGGGTGTTGTCAAGTGCAGTCATTCCACAAAGCCAGTCAGCTCCATCAGCCACTCGCATGGGTGCCTGTCTCAGCTTGCTTCACCTCAAGCCCTCTCTTCTCTCTCCCTCTCTCTCTCTCTCTCTCTCTCTGTGTCTCTCTCTCTCCCTGTGAGACCTCTTCTGCACTCAATGACTTCCATGTGGAAGTTTCCCTTCCCCCACAAAGTAAATATTTATAGTGGTGTGAATAGCACGATGCTGCTCTCTTTGTGAGCAACAATAGTATTTCCCCTGTTTCCCACTAACTGCTGTGGGACGTCTCTCAGGCAAATAATTCAGAATGGATTTTTTTTCAGTGGCAAAGGGAACGAATCAACATCTGAAGAAGGCCATGTATTCTTAGGAATGACTCCAATAAATTGCACTTAGAGGCTTAGCTCAGCATAATAAGCACGTGAATTTATACCCACTGCTGTGGACTGGTGTATATATGGAATTTAGCAGGCCATATTTCTGATGACTTCACTTGTTTCAGAGCTGTAAACCATAACGTTGCCCTATTATTTCAATGTCATAGCAGTCTCTTTTTAAATGTTTGTTATGATTGTGTGTTTCTTCTTTGCTCCACAACAGGAGCTGCAGTGTCTGCAAAACGCTACTTTGTCTTCTTTGTTTATGTCATCTACATAGTGTTTTCTTCATTGTATCGTGTCAATTTGTTTTGCAGTGCCATCACCACCTATAGCCTGATGGGCGGAGGACACACCTTCATCACCCCTGCCTTCTTCCTCTCTGTTGGTTATTTTGCAGCAGTGTTTGCCGGCTCCTTCCTCTTGGGTTTCATATTCACAGTCATCACAGCCCTCATATCCTTTCATCCCCTCCCACCTCTGTCCCTGCACCCCAAACCCAATTATCACCTCAGCATCCGCAATGCAATCTATCCACTTCCTCCACTTGGTAATTGCTTCTCTAACAAACCCCTACTGTACCACCTTTATCAACATAAGCAACTTGGCTAAGCCTAAAGTGCTCCTGTGACATTAATGGTTGCCATCTTTGCAGAGAGGTCATCAATCAAGGCAATGGTCTCTGATGTAGTTTCGACTCGCGCCGTGGTCCAGCATTTGTCTCTGATCTTCTAGTAATTAGACGTTAAGGTGAAAAATGAGGATGTGTCATGAGAGGTTTGGGGCAGAGCTCAGCTCTTATTTACAGTGAATAGTCTCTGGATGACAGTAAAGCACAAAATGAACCTTTATTCGATTCTGCTCATGCTAACCATGGCAATAACATGCTCTTGTGTGCTGTCTCCCCAAACAGTAGTTTCTTAAAGAGTTTCACTTTGACATGCAGTTATTGAAGCCTTGTGCAGTTATCTTCTAACCACATACATGTCCTTGTTAAATGATGGAGGCAATCACGGTCTGGGAAGCTGTTTATATCCTTGTACTACTATTGGGGGGTGAAGATGAAAGACTCCAAAAGCCTTTGAAAGGGATGCAGAGCAACCAGCTGTATGCAATGAGCAGCCCTGAAGGTGTAACGTTTACCGACACTTAGCCATCTCTACTTTCTCTGCGTGATTATTACAAACATGAAACTTTCAAGGCGGGATCATTTTGACTGGAATGATGTTTGAAAGTGGGCTGAAGGTTTACGAAGGAGCTTTGCCAAAGGGGATGTGGGACAGTGGAAGGGCAGGAATGGGATCTGGACTTTATTATGAACTGGGGAGCGCCCAGAGATGATTTCATTAAGAACCAGTGTGTTACTGTACCCGGTAGATCCCCTGGCTTAGTGAGCACCACAACTGCTTACCACTGCATCAGCGATTATTATAGTGCAGTGCTTCTCTGTCTTTCTCTGTGCACCTGAGCATTTCACACATTTTGCATGAATGCCTGCACAAGGGTCACAACATGTCTTTATTACACTGCAGCATTTTTATCCTGTTTGTCTTTAACTCCCCCTCCACCTCACCAAATTCACTCGGTTGTGTGAGAGCCCACTACTGGAGACATCCCTCTTCTTCCTGCTGTCCTGGAGCAGCTTCCTGTCGGCTGAGGCCAGTGGTCTTTCAGGTGAGGGATGTATGCACGGTATGCAAATGTGTGTGTGTTGTGTGTGTGTGTGTGTGTGTGTGTGAGTGTAAGTCTGTGTGTGTGTGTTGGTGTATGTTCAGGCCAGTGCTCTGTCCTCATGGAACCGGCGGTGGGGAGGTCAGACAGAATAGAAATCCTATTTGTGAACCACTGCACCATTCCCCCTGGGCGTCCCCTCACAACTGCATGCACTGGCTCGCTCGCTTTACCCCAATATCGGCTTCGCAGGCAGCTGTTTGATTGGCAAGCTCTGCTGCTTCAATGCGTCTATGTGGCCAACTGCACCGGCCAATCCTGGGAAGGACGTGTGCACATGCTCTGTTGTCCTGACATGACCATCTGCACATTTCCCTGCTCAAATGCACTCATGATATTTTCTTCTCATCCACCCCACACCTCCACTACATTAGAAGAATACCTGCCTCCACACACACACATACACACACACACACACAGATACACACACACATACTTTACCCTCTGAGAGTCCTTGGCATTATAGCGCGTCAATATTGTAGAGATGAGAAAATATTATGCCATCTTCTCAGTCTACAGGGAACTACACCTACCAATCCCATTCCCATCTCAACCCCCATAACTCATTTTAAAGCAGCGTCCGCCCCCCTCAGTCTCAGTGTGTTCGCATCTACTGTTTTTAGATAATAATAGCTTTCCTGCTCTAGCTGTTAGCCTAGGTCTCCTGGAAAGTCACGAATGGCTCATCTAATATGGATGCAACATGACCTGATTTACCTTTGCAATGCATGGCACCACGGATTGCTTTATTCACTGCCTCGGGAAAGTGGTGGTTTTTATAAATGCTCATTGTATTGATTGATTTCCCATTTAGATTGATTCGTTATATTAGAAACAATGTGTATTTTGTGCTTGGATAACAACCATTACTCAGTTCAGTTGGCGGGAGCTGTGATCATTTTTACAGTTTCTTGTGGAGCGGAGTCGTAATTCAGTACTGAAATATAGATGTAGTGTACATATGCATAAGTGTTGTTGCTCATCCTGCCCTGAATATGTCAGAGGTATTAAACTCATTCAGCGGTGTTGTAGAGCTCTCTACTTCTTGGCAGCACTCCCTCTGCACTGTGGAGGAGGAGAAGACTGTTTTTATGAAATAGCTTGACCTTTGTGTATTGGACCCCGGTGCCCAGTCTATAAAGTACACCGGTGTGGGAGGCACACCACAACCTAGGGCAGAGAAACTCAGTAGTGTCCACTATAGAGCCTTCTGAATGCTTTGTACAGAAACAATGGCTTATTTTTCAGTACTATAAAACCAGGACTAATGGTAAAGACATTTCCTTCTGACGGCTGTAATGGTATAGAACTCTGTTATTTTAATGCTGCTATTTTTCCACGGTAATCTAAAATGTAAAATTGATCACATTGCAATCTTCGATATTCAGGGTACAACACGGCACGCTGCAAAACTAATCTGCAGAGTGCCACTCCTTTCCATGGCTTTTAATGGCCCATTTAGGATGAAGCAATACCTCATACAGAGAGATCCAGTGAGCGATGGGAGTCCTCCCTAGTGTCCTTTGGTAATTGAGGCTCTCTCTGTCTCTGCTAATTGCTAGAATTTAGTGAGGGTGTGCCTAATGACCCTCAGCCTCACAGGGAGCCTGGCATCATTAATCTTATGCCCCTCACAACTGCTCATTATGGGATGCATCTCGTCTGTTGCCAAGTTCCCAGGTGTCTGCCCGACATGTGTGGGAGAGCCTATATGTGGCTAGTGGATGATGCGTCACCTCTGTCAGTGTTATGTAAACCAAGGAGGATGTTGTTGCCCTAAACCAAATGGAACTAAAATGAGATCTGCTGCGCTGGCATGGTCCATTAGACTTCGCTGAACAGTGCTGGGAAGGACATTGTGAACGCGAATCAACAGAGCTAGCAGAGTGCAGGTACAGGTCAGCATCCTAGTGAGAGAGGGGCAGGAGAGGAGTGTGTAATGGACTGGTTTCAGGTGCTAGTTTGAACCACAAGTTCTGTTGTTTTTTTTCTCTTTTTCTGTTACTTTACTGCTAGCTTTGTCCTCTACCCATACAACCCATCGCCAACCATGATAGTAATTTCACATTTCTCTGAAAGGGCATCTTCTGTGATTCGTTGTCAAAGTAGAGGGAGCAGAAATGTGAAATTGAATTTCTGCAACAAAGCAAGCATGTCCTGTGAGGCACCAACCCGCCTTTCACGCTGTGTGTTTCAAATTCAAACTCTCCGGTCCAGCCACCCCCCTCTTTAGCAGCAGGGTCCCAAACCACTCCCCCACCCACTTTCCTCACTCTCTCTCTCTGTCTCTGTCTTTTTCTCTTTTCATTCCTTTTGTTGTCATTTGTTTTCCCTTTTGTTATTTTCTGCTCTCCTACCTCTGGCACTCTGTCCTGTAATGATATCATTCCTGAGCGTTTACCATTCCCAGAGCTCCATGTCTTTGGAGTGGAAATGGAAGTGAAGTGGCCACAAAACGCCAGGATACTTGAACTGGGTTGGACGGCACATTTTGACAGACTGTTTGTACAGCTGGACTAGACTGGAACCCAGACAAGGGGTGGACACGGGGTGTATTACAGGGTTGGGTCGGTACGCTCTGGTGTCAATATGCTGAACAATAAAACAAAAGAGAGTGAACACAGAACTTTTTTCATGATTTTATGTTTTTTTTCCCCTTAGTACAACCCTTCCCACTGAGCAATTTTACGCTGATTAGCTGTTTAAAAGACCGTCTGAATGGTTTATAGTGTCTAGGTTAAAATTAGGCTACATAGGGTTTAGTAGTTAGACGTCTACCAAAATTCAAGCATTATCTTGTGCATCTGGACTTCTCTGGTGCATATTTATGATATTTACAACTGTTACTGTTACTTACAACCAAAAAGATCCTGGGCACTATGAGAGGTAAAGCATAGACACAACATTGAAAAGATGTCAGTGGGTTATAGGCAATAAATGCAATTTTATGCTTTGTTAATATTTCTTATATTGTCACCATTGTTTCCATGTTTAATTTGAAAATCTATATTTTTTTAAGTCAGTTGCGCGACATGCTTTCTGAACTCCCTTTCTCAAAGAATTCCTTTGATTTCAAAATCATCTGGGCTGAACCACGCAGCCTGACAAAGGATCCTTTCACAACTAATTTTTCTAAGATGGAAGAACTTCCTGTGTTCTGAACGTAAGCCGCCCTGAGGTCCGAGGCCCTGTGTCTGAACACACCCACACCCACACACAGCCTGATTACATAATGTGAGGGGTTTTGCTACCATGCACAATCAGATACAGCACATTATTTCACACTCCCGGCTATAGAACACGTATTTATATTTATATTTTGATCCAAAATAAGGTACTTGTCTTCATCATCCAGCAAATTTTGACGCCTACTCTTATAAAATAATTGATCCCATGGAAGTAAAACACATCATTGGTTACTTCACATTAGTGTGCGGCATCTTAAGACTTTTGCTTATGAAGGTTTAGGGTTTGGGTTAATTGCATTTTTGAGAGTAGAATCATTTGACTGATGAATTTCATGTAGCATTTCTTCCCCCAAAATCTATACATAGCGTTTTGCAATGGATCCCTTCATATACTGCACTTGCTTATGACACTGTGTTGTTATGTCTGTTTTGCACACATTGTTCTTCATATCCCAGGAATTGTGGCAGTGCTGTTTTGTGGGTTGAGCCAGGCAAGATACACAATCCACAATCTGTCTTCTGAGGCCAAGACCAGGACCAAGCAGGTAGGCATATGGACGAAGCACATGTTTGAAAGCTATTCTACTTTGTTCAAGTACTTTGCCTTTTGATGCCAAATTTGTGTCTTCTAAGAGCTTCAAAGAGGAGAAAATAAAATACTCATCTATGCATTTATTATTCATTATCAGTTCCACGGTGCAGCTAGCTGTTTATCACAAAAAGCCTTTTAAAAGGAACTATGCAGCGCAGTTGAAGCTTTTGCCTGTGAAGTGGATTGGCTATGCAGTAGGCAATGTATGTGGATGGCTCAGTATGTTTCTTTGGCAGAATGCCTTTATCTGCATTTTTATGATTTATATGTGCAGCTGCAGCTCAAATGAAAACACAAACAGATTTAGTGTGAGCAGACACTAGTTGAATAGCTAGCAGGCAGCTGTTGTCCTTGTGATAGGAGACCCTTGAAAGAGAAGGTACGCTCATTCAATAGCATAGCCATGTAGATACAACAGAAGGATATATCAATTGATCTTGTTTTTGTTCTGTGCAAATGCTCCAGTAAAATAATTACATTTCTAGTTCTACAGTAAATATCATCAGAAGTCTCTTGTCGTTGTGGTAGATGGCCTTGGTCATCACAGAGACTATAGAACTGAGATGAGGAGGAGTGTTAGTTGCCCCTGCCATAGCTGTAGGCACTGTGGACATTATGGGCAGCCACTACCCTCCTTGCCATCAACCAGAAACAGAGACATCCCTCCAGCAATCCAAATATCTATTCTTTCTGCCCAAGAGGAACAAGCTGTTAGCTCTCTTTCTAACTGCAAAAAGCTCTTCATTTCTATGTCTGCATAAACACCATATTTCAAATGAAAATTTTTAACAAGAGAATGATGACAAAAACATGTCTGGCGCTAAATGCAACAGAAATATGCTTTGAGCTGTATATATTTGCAGTTGCTACCTCAGAGGATCAAGGAATCACATCAACACTGTATTTGTTGTGCTGGTAAAAAAAATCCAGCCTGTTTAATAAGCCTGTTTATTTATTTCAGGTACAATCCAAGTCCATAACCCCCCTACACACACCTTTTGTCATCTACAGCTCTTTGAATTCTTCAACTTCCTGGGGGAGATTTTCATCTTCAGCTACATGGGTTATGTATTGTTAACGTTTCCACACCATGTCTTCAAAGCCCTTTTCATATCCGGAGCATTTGTATCCTTTTCTGATACAGGGTGGAGCATCTTCATCCCCTGCTGTGTAACCTTTAGATCCCACTCAGACCCAGCTTGGTGGTAGTGGTGGTGATACTAATAAATCCTCTCCTCTCCTCTCCTCTCCTCTTAGTGCTTTTGTATCATGTATCCCAGATGGGAATTCAAAATTAGTTATCAGCAATGATCTGGCGCTTGTTTGGATGGAACAGTTCTCCTGTTCTCTTTCTTGCCTCTATGCTGCAGTGCAGTCATTTTCCCAGTGCTTTAGAAACCCTTCACTGAAATGAAGCTGTACAGGTTTGATCCAGTGAGCTCTGCAAATGCTATTCAGCCAGTCCCCCATGATCACCATCTCTGCAGCTTAAGATGCTGCAGTACAAGGCTCCTCTGAGGATGGTCTATGAAACAGAAATTTAAATAGGTCCTTAATTATTGCTGCTTGTTTTCTGTCCTCTGGCAAAGCTAGGTGGAAAAAAAGATGTTTGCCGATTTGAATTAAGCTCATAGCACTTTAATTTGTAGTGGATTAATTGCTGTATCCCTGTTGTGGTTGATGATTAAATCGTATTAGTTCTAGAAACTCGAGTGAACTGCCCTCAGTACTTCGTTCTCCCGATCTCGCTAATGGAAAAATCCACCCGAAAACAGCTATTGATGATGTACTTTGCATTTTGTTGTTTGGTGGTGTATTTTTCTTATTCCCGTGGATAACTGGCCAAACGTAGACGATGTGACATCACGTCGAGATATTTCCAGTGTAGGTCCAATAGAGCTTGATAGCAGACAATTTTTCAACAATTCAAGACATCAACGGTAAACGTCAGGTTTTGGTGTCAGCTCTTCAGAATCAAAGAAAAAGGGCTTCTTTCTAGACCCACCTTTTTGCACCAATGTTCAGCAATGATACAGGGAGAAATCCATTGTAGAAGAGGAAGAGACACTAGTTTCTCCACCAACAGAACCCTAAATAGACCAGAAAGCATGTTGCGTTTTGAGTAAGGGGCATTATTACTTTTCTTGACTTGAAAAACTTTTGCTCTCCTGCTCTTACTATGCTATCACTATCGCTATTGCTCTCTCCACCCAGTTCACGCCTCTTCTCTGGAGGTTGTCGAAAGTAATTCTGGAAAATGTAGGAAATCACAAACTGAACAAGAATTAGAGACGGTAGGTTGAGGGATAGAGTATACCAAAAAAGTCAATTACAACACTTCATCACAAAATGACTCCCGGGATGCATTGAACATCGCAGATTGATGATATATAAGAGTGGAAGAGTATCTTTTAGGAACCCTTTACCAAAAAGCGCACAGCTCATTAATGACATCACATGTTTACATTGTACGTATCCTAACAGATGTATGACTTTCATGGCTGTTGTCATATCAGTCAACTCTAGCTTTCTCTGGAGAGCAGAAGGTGCTAATGAACCGTTGGCTACCCAATGTACTATTGTCCTTGCCAGAGAGCTGGCATAACCGTAGTGTAAGCCTGAGGATAGACTCCAGTGGCGTCACTCCAAAGAACTGTTCTTTCACAGTCCAGTGCCCAGATGGTCAGCAATTATTATTACAATCCGTCTTCCACCATAGGGTCAAAGGAGCCAGAGAAAGCATTGACTGAGTAGATTCTTTTTCCAGTGCCGTTATGTTCAGTGTGAAGGGCTGCCAACGAGGCAAATGTTTGACTTGAGCACCAAACCTGTTTAGCTTTGTCCTCATTGTGCTCCCACAACAAAAGCTTAGTGGGGAATGAGCTGGCTAACTACCGTACACCTACTGGAAGCGGACCGGGATGTACAAACACGGATAAATGGAGGTCGAACTCTTCTTGTACAGTACTAAAAGTGTCTATAAAAATGAAATAACCCCAGTGATTTAATCCTGTTAATCGCGCTTTGGTTACGCAGTAGATTTTAATCGCTCTAGCTTGCAGCCTCTGCCAGTGACAATGGGGTTGGGCTTTATTGGAAATGAGGCTGAGATGAAAGTGCTTAATTACCTCCATTCAAATAGCTCAGAGGTCTTTGATAAAGAGAAATGACTGGTTTTGGGAGCAGGATATTGCTTTTGAAAATCCATAGGGTGCTTCGAGTTCTAATATTGACTGCAGGGTGCAAGGAGCTCTGTTTTAGTAATTGCCCTGTCAGACTCAGGTCCCCTGTCTAAGATATTGGTCCTTTATTATTCCAAGCATTGTATTTGGACTTACAGTAGAAGTAAAATCCCCTCTCGCTGTGATGCTAAAGCAGGGTTACCTCTCTGCATAGATGATTTGGATGCACTGAAATCCAAAAAGTTACAGGCTAGTTAGGCTACAGCAGTTAAACGATAGCAGCTTCAACCAGTAGGTGTCAAGTGTATCCAGGACAGCTGTGTCTCTGCTAATAGTACAGATATCCACTAACCTCTCCAACTACTGCCCAGGACACTTAGTATTCTGTTCCATCCTATGTGAAACATCAAAGTATGTGTGGAGGGCAGAGACAGCTGGGAGAGCCTGATTGGCTTTGTGCCTCGGCATGGTGCCATACTGCTGTGTTTGCATCCTAAACGGACGATATTCAGGTTATTTTGTGTATGTGTGTGTGTGTTCGCGTGTGTGATTATCCATGTGAACACCCATGGGTGTGTATTCATGAGAGCGAATGCGTCTTAATCAGTCAGTTTCTCCCTAACCTACAAAACATGCATGCAGCTCGCCATCTTCATATCAAGAGCATGGAACATCTACACTTTGTCTTTCCTTCTGAACCTGGGCCGCACGACCAAGATACCTCGTCCCGTCCAGCACTTCATGGTGTTTGCAGGTAATGTACAGCAAAAACAAGATGTGTATGAACTGTCTCTGGGTGGGTAGTAGTTACTGCTGAAAGAAACATGAAGGCTGGTAATTTCACCTATAGCTATAGCTGCACAGCAACATCTTAATTCAGGATATGGAGTAGGTTCTTGTATATTCCCAAAAGGAACCAAGGCCGGTGCTTGCTAGTTAGCTCGGCTAATGTTGCAGGTATAGCAAGTGAGTAATTACAAACAGCATGGAGAAAAATTTGCTCTGATGTGGTGGCATGCTAAAAGTTGCCATATGTAAGGTTTTTTTTTTTTCAATTTAATTCTACACTCCTGTAATTTCTGTACTAATATAGTGTAATTGGGTTTTTCTGTAATACAGGGGTGTGAACTGACAGGGTAATTTGATATCCAATCGAAGTACAGCATCTTGCTTTCAGTGTTCAGGCTTGTAACAAAGACATTTTGAGCAATGCATTTGTGTGGTAAGTTAGAATAAAACACCGTCTACTCGTGTTACGTGTTAATTGCTGCCTTGGACAGGGCTCAAAACTCTACCCACTCGCTCTACCACCTCTTCAGGAGGTGGCTTTCCTGGCACATCCCCACATCTAAATTCTTCAAGTTATAAAAGTTATTTTAGCAGTTTCACATGGACATAAATTATGGAAATGGATGGAAAATTGCAAGAAATTGGCTTTGAATGTCCAATATTACCCCCCCAGTTGACCTGAATAAAACTTTTGGTCTGGCTATTACTGTCCGACATGTTGGGGCTGGTGCTGGCCTTGTTATTGCTGTGAGAAAAGTAACTCAGAAATGAACACATTTACCCCCATTTATCCTATGAAAGCGCTTTAATTATGCCATTCTCTTCACTGCCTGCAGCTAATGGCATTAGCGAGGCTGCTGAGAGAATACATCCCCTGTGTAAGATGTGGGATTCTGTGTGTGTGTTGTGTGCCTGCCTAGATGAAGTCAGTTAGTTCCTGTGTCTGCTTCAAGCATTATTGTTATTATTGGCATTATTCACTAGCCTCATAACAACAGGAGTGTTTTCATCCATCGATATTATTAGAATGGTAGGTTTATTAGTTTACCCATAACTTTTTCCCCCAGCCTATTTTTGTAGCTGTATTTTGGGAGCATGGGTAAATAAAGCACTGCTCTACTTTAACGTCTGAGGCGAATGGGTTGATGATGCAGGAGAGAGGAATGTTAAATATGAAGTGATGTGGTAGTACACCCAGCATGTTTCACTGCTTGACTGACCCACTTTTTGCCTCTTACATAAGAAGTTTTCTTTGTTAAAAGCCCTTGCTCTGCTATTTTTCAACCCCCCACCCCCCATCTGTTTCTCGTGGTGCTAAAGGATTTGCACTGGAAATTGTTTTGGTTTTAGGCATTATGCCACCACTGTGCAGTAATCTGCTGGTTGTTACAGGGCTTTCTGTTGGTCAGCAGCTGGTCGGTGACTCTTTCAAACAAAGGCATAAGTGGTAGTCTTTTGGAGTCACCGTGCAATCTGTTGGTCATGGAAAGAGTTGTTAAATGGGTAGCTGTCTCCCGCTTCTTTCAAGTTGCCGGTCGGTGGACGGGTGTCTGCAGGTTGTTTGATGGATAGCAGTAATACAGTTGTTTGGTCACTAATTTCTTCCCTGCCTTCAGGTTTGAGGGGGGCCGTGGCGTTTGCCCTGGCAGTAAGAGACACATCCACGGAGGTGAGACGCACCATCCTCACCACCACTCTGCTGCTGGTCAGCTTCACCATCTGGCTGCTGGGTTCTGCCACCAGACCCGTGCTGCGTTGGCTGGATATCAGGTTAGTAATAACACCTAGCCGGGGAGACAGAGCTCTCTCCGGACCCAATGTGATGCACGTCCAACTATCTAGAACTACTAGAGCTACCAGGAGAACTCACTGTAGCTGTCTCTCCATCTGTCCATACCTGACTTACTGACTCTGACCTCGCTCTCTTTCTCTTTCAGACACACACACACAGCCTAATTAGACTCCCACATAAAGAATGCAGCTCACTTAACGTGCAACAGCTCTTTATAAGCCCACTCTCTGCATGTCTGAATGCTACCTCTCTTCCTCCCTTCGCTGTTCAGCCCAACACAGGCACTTAGCTCTGTGTGTCTGCTCTGGCCCTGCCCTCCATTAGTGACTTGCACAGCTGGCGCACAGGGCAAAACAGGTCTACAGGTCCCTGGTCCCATGTTGCAGAAGAGATAACATTAAAATACAGCTTGCCACCCTGTGCACACAACCCCGTGGATATATACAGACCCGCACACAGTAGCCGTGGAATGAGAACACACAGTGCGTTCTGTGATTCCAGGCCAGTGGGTTATAATGATAAAGGAGTGCAGAAGAGGCATGGAGAATGTAAGGCAGTAATTAGATACTTATATTATTAAAGCCTAATCTGTGGCCTAGATCACACCGTCATAATTGACTCCCACAGTCTTTTGAGGCAGCTCTTCATTCTCCAGTGGCTCTCAGTTCTGTGTGCCGTGTACCTACAACATTAAACAGAAATATTGTGACAGTGTTAAAAGTCCCCCATTCCAAATTATATTTCAGTAAAGGAACTGAACTGAGTAAATAAATAATAGTGGAAATAGTGAAAAGCAGTGGAACAGTAGGTCTCTTGTACAAATATCTACCTGAAAACATAATGTGCATGTGCTTTTCCTCTGATCTTGGACCATTTTTGAGCATGACCTGCCCTCTCTCAAAGCCAGAGAACGGGGACAGCGTGCTAATCTGTGATGTGAAACAAAACCCGGAGCTGCTCCATTGATAATGAATTGCAGACTGGCTTTTGTGATTCAATCCGCCAAATTGTTTTTTGCGCTTTTACAGTCAAATGAGCTTCATTTTATTGTGATGCAAACAGTTACGGACCAGACGACAATGAGCTGATATCCCTGTGAAATCTCCCTGGGTGCTGTCTTTGTGTCCGCAAAGTTGGTCTCTTGTTCGGGGTCAATTGAGCAGCTTCAGGGATTTGTGCTCTCTTGTTTCTTCGACAAGACTGAAGTGTGTAAAAGAGCGTACAGGGTCCAAACACCTGCGAGCGCTAAATGCTGGTGAGATTTGGCAGGTAAATCACTCCAGCCACCACATTTGCCGGTGACTTTTTGAGATGATAATATTTGAATGCTTTGATTATATATGAGACTCTTGTGGCTGTTCTACTTATGAGGACTTAGTCTTCAAATTCACTCATACCCATTTAACTGAACTACATTTATTTATTCAGAGCTGTAGTATATTTGAAAACAAAATCATGAAAACTAAATAATATGGGACCTTTAACTACACGTGCATACTGTTTTTGGATGGACTTTCCAAGTATAGTGCTTGAGTTACGGTGCTTAGTTACTCCCCACCCATGCTGCATGCATGTGTGCGCGTGTGTGTGTGTGTGTGCATGCATTTGTACTTGTGAGTAGATGTGTTTGTCAGCTCCATCTCTTCAGCCCACTACAGTGCAGTGCATCAGGCCTTGAGGGCTGTCATGTTTTGGAGAATAGTCCTGTTTTCTTCACTTCCCATCCTTAGGTCCCAGCTCCCCCTCTCTCCTTCCCTTGCTCCCCTTTCTTCCCCCCCTCTGCTATTCCCTCATCCAGTTGTACGAAGTGAAGGGACAGGTAGCAACTCTGAGAGACTTCATTCTGGTGAATAATGCATTACACAGGAGCTGTTCTCTCTTTACCTGGAGCAAATTTAACTTCACCATTCCATCTCTGAAATGGTTTTGTGGAGGAGAGCCTTTGAAAGTCGTATTCGGTGTGAAATTACTCTTTTTTTTTTCTTCTCCAAGCTACATCAAAAAGCCTCTCACTGCAGGCATCAAATAAAAGGAAAAGAGACAGTAAAATGTCTCTTGTAGCCACTTTGTGAAATTTGTTGGAGAAAACGAGTATCACAGGTAACTAAATGCTGAGTGTGTGTGTGTGTGTGTGTTGGGGGGTGCAAGTGTGTGTTTGTGCACCAAGCCTGCCTCGCTGCACCTTGACACGCTATAGACAGGAAACGTTTGCAATGTAGAAAGCAGAAGTGTGATCTTGTTTTTCTCATTCATCTGGTGGGGATGGATGTGAAAATGTGAGAACACATTGAGAAACATTGATTGAGTGCTCATTTCCTTCCGCATTTGTATGGTTTTATCAGTAGGTTTTTTATCGTTTCTCGTACAACATCACCTCTGCTCAGTGTGACCTACTAATCTAGAACAATGCAGAGAAGAACACTTTCCAACCTCAAAATGGCTATCAGGATGTTTACCGGTCAAAATGAGGTGCAGACTGTAAGGAGAAACATATTATGGCAATGTGGCGTGATATTGTTTGTTTCTCCATTCTGTTATCTTAAGACTCACACAGCAGGCAACACACACACACACACACACGCACATGCACAAAATAAAGTGTTATGCATGCCACACATGCATGTCGAGAGAGAAGTTTGCCGCTGCTATTCTCTGTTATTGTTGTCGGTGGCGGTGTTTATGTTATGATGGTGGGTGTGGATGGGGGCTGGAGGGTGGTGGCAGAGAGAGGCAGAGGGCTGAACACAGCATGGATGGGAAGGTGGTTATGGTTTAAAACAGAAATAGAGAACTGCAGAGTGTACGAAGTGCAGTAATGTGGCAGTAAAAAACCCGCTGTTCAATCAGACTTCAGATATCAGAAAACTAGAAGATCTGTGCTTTTAAGCCACTAGACTGACTCTCGCTCCCTCTTGCCAATTTCTCTGTTGCTCTCTATTCCAGTCTCAATTTCAAGGCACATTATTGCCCGCACTTGAGAGTTTCATCATGCCGTTCCAAAATAAAATTACTATTTACACTAAACTGCACACAGTAGTCAAAATACAAGTTTAACAAGTTTGTGCAAGTGATAGGAATTATTGATATCTCTGAGCACGAAACTGTGGAATAGACATTCTTTCTTTTCTGTGGTTCTCTTTTTTTCATTGGCATTGTCATGCTTGTTGCTTATGACCAGGCCCAAACCACCGACTGTTTTCATATCTGCAAAGCCACGTTCTTGTAGAAGATTTTCCACAGATTGTAGCCAGCCAAGAACAGCACAGAAAATGAAAATAAAAGATTACACCAAGGATGTGTTTCTGGCAAAAAACAGTATGTTTTGTTCATAGTGATCGATGTCTGTATCTTATCACTCCTCAAGCCTTTTATCAATCTTCATACTTAAGGATTTGTCTGTAATTGCAGTATAGTAGGCCTACTTTCTACTAAAACTCTTATCACCCCACTATGGCTGTTTACATACAGACGTGGAAATAGTGACTTTTTCACTGCAATTTATTGGCTGAGATTTTGATACACAACAGACAGTATTTGACCACTAAATTAAAGACCACTAAAGTATTTTTTAGGAGATAATAGGTTTACTTTCATTTTTGGAAACAATGAAATGAAACAGCATTGAGCAATGATGCATAAGTAACATTCCAAAAAAAACTCAAATTTACAGTGAACATGTGACTATATGCCCAAAATGTAGATACATTATTTCATATATTTTTCAACAGTGACTCAATAATTCATTCAGTCATTTGAACAGAACATTTCTGTTGAATTTATTAATACAATTTAGCAGTGCGCAAAATCCGTTGTATTTGTTTTTTGTTATTGTTTGTCTTTTTCACTCCTTTCTTTTCCGCTGTGTAACTCTATACTCACACTCACACTCACATACACAATGTCGCACTCCCGCTTCTCCATCTTGGACTGTCTCCTTGGTTATGATGAGGGCTGGAGGTGGCAGCGGACCCCCGGGGAGATCCAAGACCCAGTCACAGTGTGCAGTCTGCATGTTGGACCAGCGGACTTTGGCCATTGGCCAGTCATGTCGTCCTCAAGCCCTTTCAGTTTGAATATCATTGTTTTCTTCCACCCAGCTCAGACTAATAGTTTTATTTGGCTTTCAGCATTTATCTATTAATAGCGGTAGCAGTCAGAAGGTCCAGGGATTTACTGCCTCAGCTCCACGTCTACTGTCGTCCTTTACAGCTTTACTATATTTTTAAACAGTGTTTCTTTTCATGTAATCCAGATGATTGTGTACCCACGCGGCAGGTACAGTAAACATATCTCAAATGTACATATGCCATAAAAGACAGAAAGAGATGAGAAAATTGCTCATGTGCAACCCATTTCCTCTTTGAAGTTATTTGAAGATTATGTCACGGCAAAAATGTGCCACTGTAGTTACTGAGGGCGACTGGTGTACAGGGGACAGGGGGCCTCACTCTCGTCTATGGTCTCTTTCCACATGTGTGTAATTGTTTGTGTACGTGCAGGTAGATGAGCGTCGTCCAGCACTTTGAGGCCAAGGCGCAACAGCTGGAGCCTGGCTAATGACTGGCCTGCTTGTTTTCACATCTTGAATGGACAGATGGACTGGCGGTAAACCATGCCTCTCATGCCACTCACTCTCCTTCATGCCCCACTGACCTCTTATCACTCTCTCTCTCTCTCGCTCTCTCTCTCTCACTTGCCCTCTTCTTCTCTTCCTTCCCTCCCCTCTCTTTCTTTCTTGCTTTCTACCCCCTTCCTCCTATATCCCCCATACTCACTCACTCAGTGTCTTTTTTACTAGAATGTAGTATTAGGTATAGACTCTACCAGTAAAAG
>OOFE01012517.1:21974-40453 GCA_900323365.1 Monocentris japonica | reverse complement strand
GAATGGGTAAAAAAAAAAAAAAAAAAGAAAGACAAGCATAAACCAATTACCCCACAGCAAGTAATAAAGATGAATCAGACAACAGTGTGTTATCAATGTGTGTACGTGGAGCATGTATGTGAAAATACACTATATAATAATTGGGTGGTCGTGTGCATGTTGGAACCTCGCTGCTCTGGTTCATCTCGGGCCAGGTCTGGTTGAGTGAGGGCATAGAGGGAGACTTGTTGGGGGTGACCTCCACCGGCGAGCCAGAGTATCCAACATCAGCGGCCGTCTCTGGGACCTCTGCATGCAAAGAATCAGATCGCGGTTAACCAGATGCATTCAGGATGTCAACAGATACACTTGTATGATTACATATTTATTGTATAATTGATCAATACTACACTATCTATGAGAAGCCGTTAGCCTAAATTGATTCTAATGCAATAAATTGATTGTATTCTACACAGGTATGCATGAATGTTATTATAGTTTTACTGCCTTGTGGTCTAAATCAGTAGCTCCCAAACCTTTTCTGTCAGCCACCCCCCTTTGGTAATGGGAAAACGTTAAGGTCACACTCCATCCCATGCCCCGCCTTACTTTGTAGAATGAATTACAATCATAACATATGGTCTCAAATGCATTTTGTTTCAAATGCAACTTCTTTCATTCATGTTTTACTGAAACAGAACACAGAGACAAGTACTTTCCACAACGCGGTCATACATTTTAAAAGCAATAACAAAGCGGGGCTGTTGTGTTAAAACTGCCACTCTCAGAACATTTTCTGTGTTTTTTGACCTGAATTTTTGATACGAGTAGGCGCTGTGGGACTGTGCAGCATCTGTATTTGTTAGTTGGTCAATTGCCAGCTTCAACTTATCTGTCTCTGGCACAATTCCATCAATTTCAGTTAAATTAAAAGGCACACCCGCACTGGAGGAATGTATTTACCAAACATACTGGCATATGGAAAATTAGGTCAGTGAATGATTCATAGTTTCAGTCTCTGTAAATTTTCATTATACTGCCCAGCCCTAGTTTGGACCATAAACCAACACCTACTGCTGCAATTGAAAGCCACAGAGAGACAGATTTGGCACAGAATCAGCATGATAGCAGAAGTTTTTTTATTTCTTTATGTGCTTTGTAAGCAAAAAAAAACATCCAGATTTGGACAGGTTCATAGATTACAAAATGGGGTTGGGAGGAAGAGAAAATGAGAAGTAAAAAACTCGACTAAGTTGTATTTGTAAAACTCACGGCAGAGTTACAGTACTATGATGTTATGGGTTGACCCCAGAAGACTGTGAATTGCCAGAGGGGTGTTCCACAAAGCAGGTTTAGAAAAGTGCAGATTAATTTTGAAAGCCTGGTTTGAGTTAACCTAACAAGCCAATCCGAGATAAAGCGGTTCCACGAAGCTAACCAAGCTACTGTGATCTGGCTAATCCAAGCCAGGTTCAAGCAATCCAGATAATTGCGCGTGCACATTTTACTGAAGCGGCCCGAGAGGTCGATCATAGATCCGATCGATTCACCATGTATAAAAAAAGACAAGATAGAGGCCTGGTTCGTGGCCACTGAGCAGCAACTTTTGGTGGAATTATATGAAGAATTTACAAAAACGGGAAATACGACTGCCATAAACAAAGGGAGGGAATTGTATTGTATTAAAAACTAACAACGCTGATAGACCTGATTAAATATCGGGTATTCCAACAATATTAAAGAACTGAAAAGCTGTGCTAAAAATATTATACATGAAACCTCAAGACTGTAAATGTACCACTTGCAAAAAACAGAGGCAATGCACAGAATCTGTGGGACTGAGAGAGCTTTACTGAGGTGTGTGCTGTTTTCTATATGTGGCATTAGTAATCTGGATATCTAATTCATGCTTTCATCTGAGAACCGCTCAAACAAATGTTGGTCCGGTAAACCAGAGGGTCTGATCTGTCCCTGAAAGTTCTTTCTCTTTGGAAAGCCCTGCATACACGACCACATCTATGAATGGACAGGCCATGATGGACATAGGATGAGACATGGGTCTTCCGCGGCGTTATATAAACCCTTTAATTGATGTGAATAAAGAGATGGGAGCTGCGTGGGTATTTGATCATACCAACAAGAATCAGGTACTCTTTGGAATGGGTTAGAAGCACAAATGGGAACATATTGAGGAGTACTGTCACCCCGGTGAGATCATTCTAAAATGCATTCTAATGTATTCTAACATTCTAATTGATGACATCATAAAGGGTTATAAATGCAAATTGGACAGTTCCAGAATAGAACACTGAATTGGAACTCCTTCTACAAAGGAGAACTACTTTATTCCCATTGATGCTTCTTTTAAGCTATATGGATTTGATAGCATAGCCTACAATATATTTTAGATTTAGTTTTTTGCAAATATTAGACTATCACCATAATTGATGTAGTAAAAGCAATACATAACGTTTCATATTATTCCATCACAGTCATTTAGCAGACGCTTTTATCCAAAGCGACTTACAAAGGTGCTTGACACTGTGTGGGGATCAAACCCACAACTGAGAAACTCACGCTCTGTCCAGGCCGGACATTATTATTTTATTATATTTTTATTATATATTTTATTTTATATATTTTTACTTATATATTTTTATTTTTACTAAATGCCATACAGTAAAAGTTAATGCATCTACTAGCAACCGTGGAAACATTTTGACATATATTCACAAGATACTTACTTACTTATTTCAATAAATTTGCTAAATAAAAATAATTTAGAAAATAAAATAATACTGTGTCATCAAATAATTCTTTCTATAAGTTGTAACTGTTCTAAAAGCAATACGGCACTTGAGGTCTGGCTGGATCACTCATGGTTAAATGGGGTTGCCTAACAACGCTCTGAATCTGTATCCCAGATACAGCCTACATCATTATATATTTTTGATTTTCTATTAACGTTACATTTCTATTAACGTTACATAACGTTATGATTTTTAAATAAATGGTTTACAGTTGCGAGAAAAGTTTGTAAACCCTTTTAAATTACCTGCTTTCCTGTATAAATGGCTCCTAAAATATAGTCAATCTATAAACAATAGATAAACACAATGTGATTTAACAAATAACTTTCAGATGTTTTAATTGAACATGTTCAAACATTAACAGCCTAAGCTAGAAAATCCATGTGAACCTCGAAGATAATGACTTCTATGAAAGTGGGTAATTGAAGTCAGGTGATAAATCAATGAGATGACATTCAGGTGTGGGTTAGAGGTGTTCTGTCATATAAAAACCCCACAAGGTTTGGCTACTGACAGAGTCTGCTCTCCAAAAGAAGAGATCTGTTGAAGTGACAAAGTCTACAGTCAGACAGACTGTATACAGATTCACCTCCATTGCTACTCTCCCAAGGAGTGGACGTCCAGCAAAAGATTCCATTCTATTTTTTAGATGAAGACAGATATTTTAGGACCTATTTATACAGGTACATATACAGGTATATACAGGTATATACAGGTAATGCACACTGCATTACCTATATAAATAAATATATAACTCACGACTGGATGTGAAAGTATTTTTAAAAAAAATCATTGTTTTTGAAAACAAGATTCTTGGCATAACCACCAAATATACAATTATAAATTAACATTCCGATTGCAGCTTTAAATGTGGGATCCAATCTAATTGAACTTGACTGTCTATGGCTAGAAACCACTTTTACATGTCCCTCACTGGAATCCCATAACCTTTTACAGCTACCATATCTTTCACATTATGTTTCACAACCTCTGACATAGCTAGTGTGGATAAGCAGGATGGGTGTTGAATACATAAAGCTTAATTGACATGTTGATTTTCATTGGCTGTCACCTGTCAGGGGTACTGTTGTGCCATCATGGCAATCGCAGCCCCAGCATATTAACGAATAAGCTCAAAATACCAAGGTGCATTTTTTGCATGCTGCAATGCCGTTACCCTTGAGTTTCATGAACAAGGGAACAAGTATTGAAATTACCGGGGGGAAGGAGCGTTGGAGAGAGTGAGGCTGGCTGTGTACCTGCTGAGTCATCCAGGTCAATCAGCTTTGGCATCAGGCTCTCAGGCAGCTTCTCCGGGAGGTCGTAGCCATTCTTCCTGGCCACAACCAGGTGGAAGGCAGCGCAGAACTCATCCAGGGTCAGCGCTCCGTCTTTGTCAAAGTCTGACAGCTCCCTGGGAGACACACACACACACAGTGGACAATCATGACAAAATCCATAACAGCAGCAGATGCAGCAAGGAGCTCATCCAAAATGGGCAAGGCGCATAAAAGGTGGCTGCCTCCCAATTTGATGTTATTATCCATACCACAGCATTCAAAAGGTCAACATCTGCCCTTGATGTTGCACCTATGACTCCTACAGGCTGTGCCGGCACAAACTGAACGGAGACAAATGTAGCCTAAATGACAGACTGAGGAGGTAACCCATTTGTAATAAGTATTTGCTTCACCAAACTAGCAATACTTGAATGGGAGTGCAATAGTTCAGTGTTTCCCATACATAGCCTCATCTGTGATGCACCGCCACAATATCAGCATAGCGAAATCATAAAAAGTTGGTCCATAGAAATTGATCTAACTTGATCTCCAACACTGCACCTCAGAGGTGCACATAACGTCATGTTCTCTGTCACACCAGAGACTTATCTCACTCAGCCGTTGCTTGTGAACACACCGTATGCACAAGCCTTTTTTCCTCACTTGGGCGAGACAGATATCACCTGCTAGACTGACAAGGGTGCAGTGTGACCTAAAAAAAAAGCTGTAACAAAAACCTGATATCGGCTCGACAACAGAAGCTGATTCTTAACTTCTTTGTTACGACCTGCGAGGTGACATTACCCCAGCTGCTAGCACAGTCTATATTTACACAACAAGTCACGCAATCAAACATCAAAGTGGAAAATACATTTTATCCCTGTCCCCTGGACACTCGTTCCCTCAGATGAGCATCGAAAAGTATTTTACAAGGACAAAGCGTCAAGAGGAGGAAGACAGTCAAAGGGAGGTAGATGCAAAACAGATTCAACCTAACAGGAAATGTCCTAAAAATATATTTCAGGAGCAGCTACAACGTTATCGGTTATTATCACAATGGAAAGGGAATGCATTGAAATGACATGTTTAGGCCATGACAGAATCAAGCGGTTGGATGCGAGAGACCACAACAACAGACCCAAACACCTGGTTAAACCGGTTCCAGGCTGCAGTTGTCCGATTAGTCTTAATTGGCTGCTGCCGGTGTTGCATGTAGGGAGAATCAGGCTGGTAGGCTGGTCCTCCCTCGCATCTGGCCAAGACCTCAACCACACCCCCCCCTGCCACAATAGCCTACTTACACATTTGCACAGTATACCAAAGCTCTCCATGACAGAGCAACATAGCAAAGATGGACAGAATAACAATGGCTCACCAAATGTGTGACAGCTCTAGAATTGGTAGCTTTGATTTGGTGAAGAACTCTTTTGCTGCTGAACCTGGAACACATAAAAACATAGGGAATGTGATTATGTCAAACTGTTTTACAGAATGGTTATGTGTGTGTGTGTGTGTGAGTGCACTCTCACCAGGTATGAAGCCGTTGAGGTCCGGCTGGATGGTTTTGAACTGATTAATGTAATACTGTCTCTGCTCATCTGTGATCTTCCACGGATCGTCGTAACCGCTGGACTGTCTCTGGATCTCGTTGGTCGTTACCGCTGAGGCCACTGTTCGTATCGTTGTGCTCTCCTACAGTGAGTCGCAAGGAACATTTAGAAAGACATGGAGGAAAATGCAAAGACTAAGAAACACCCCTTGAAAGTTGTGTGGCTGTTTATAAAAGGAATGCACACAATTGAGAAGTGTAGTGTTGCCCCAATCTACTTCGATGCAGTCATTTTAAGTGGCACTACGTATGAGCGTCTGCCTGGCTATAGTTTGGACTGTAAACACAGGAAAGGAAAATGATATGAACATGATATGAGGTCCTACAGTGGCATTGTTTATCTATTTTTATTACTTAGATGAAGCTCAGACCAGATTTTAGGATCCATTTATACAGGAATGCAGGTAATTCAAAGGGGTTCACAAACTTTTTCTTGCAACCCTATTTAGCTATAATCTATTTAACAAGCACTTCACACCACCTTTGAGGATGACTGGTCCAAAAAGAGCAATAGGTTTTGATGAAGAAGGAATAGGCCTCTGGCTAGAGCTGAAATAGGTGGAGGATGACGCCCTACCTGGACTGATGAGGGATGCATTGCTGGGAGTGCGCTGGAGGGCGGAGTGTCCGCTGTGAAACTGACCCAGCTTTCCTGAACTGGAAGAGGGGGCGAGTGGGACGACCACATCCCATCACCAGGTACTGGGGCTGGGTGGAGGGAGGAGGACAGTATGGGTTTTTTTGTAGAAAAAGCGCTGCCTCAACCACATTTTCTGCTAATAATGAAAAGCTGGTCGCAGGTCATGCAATGCCCACTTTGTTTCCACAATGACAAGCTGCAAAAGCTGCCACTAGCAGCAAACATTATTAAGGTATCAGTCGCAAACAGAAGCCACCACAATACAGCCGATGTGCTCCATCTACCGCTACTTTCTCCATTTTCTTTCTGGTTGTTATCATAAAATGTCAGTGGCCAACAAAGTGTGAAACCTTTCACCTCCTCAACCACCTCTTCTTCAATGCAATTGGTTGGCTCACAAAAAACTGCTTCCTTGTTATGTGGTGGTCTCTATAAAGTATAAAATGTACTTAGCAATGCATGTGTGTATGTGTTACCTGTCTGTGGTTCTCTGAACTGTGTCCAGACGGCTCCAGTGGTGATCATCACCGGTGGTCTCTCGGCGTTTCCTCCGCTGGGCTGCCGCTTATGTTTCCTCCAGGAGTGGGGGGAGGTGGGAGGGGACTGGTGGGGGGAGACCACCGGGGACGTGGAGTCGGGCTGACAACAGACAACCAACAGATGCAACCAGGTAAAACACATAAAATACATGCAATGAATGCAGAGTCTCAAATGGGTTCCTGAAATTAACACGAAAAGAAATTACAAAATATTGCCAAGAATAATTTTTACCATCCAAAATAATTCATTGGAACATTTTTCATAGAAATACGTCAGACTCCACATTTTCAATCTTATTTAGTAAGGTACTGTGAGAAGCATCCAATAAAGCGACAACAGTAGATTCAAAACTACATTTATACAATTAATCTTTCTTGTCTTTATTTTTTCCTTTTGGGGGCCTCACACATGCTATGTGTCTCCAAATGGGAATAATAATAATAAAGGGAATAATGTTAAGCTTAAGCTAACGTCTAGTTAACCATCCAGGCAGAGAAGAAACAGGAAGAAAGGTTTGCAGAAGTTTAGACACTACTGCTTTGTGTAGAGCAGGCAGCCAATCGGAAACCTGCTTGATACAGAGCCATTGTTTTGCTTTGATCTGATTGGCACACGGTCAGAGAGAGAGAGAGTATGGTAGTTTACAAGGACAAAGTGAGTGAGAGCAGGCAAAGACCAAAGATTGTACATAACTGAGGAATTCAAATGTTATCATCTCAAAAAGTTACCAGCCAGCGTGACGGGTAACCCTTACTGATTTATCCACCACACACAAATTTTACTGCCACTTTTCAGGTATTCATTTCATACCCTGTCTTAAACAATATCATATTTCTATCTTGTCTGGGGAACATACCACATGAAAGCTAATAAATGCGGGCCTCCAATAAATACCAGTTCAAAAGCTTTTTATCTGCTTGTTACAGCAGGCAGATCATCAGCTCCCATTCAGGGAGTACCGAACTCCAAAAAGGAGCACAGAACTCTGAACCTAAGGCAAACACATACAGTCTTAATGACGAAGATTACTTGAGTTACATAAGGATGTTTAGATTACCTAGTTTTCTCACTGGTCTATAATCGCCTCATCCCAACAACACGTAGGCTACAAAATGTTTTCTCTTCTGTAATAAGGAACTCATTCCTTTGGGCAGCTTCAAAGTAGCAGGTCCATCACAGTATCTTATTCATTACCAGATAAGGGAACTCCCTAAAGTAGCATACCAGAGCTTCTGCATGACCTTCTCAGGGTACCTGCATCATGAACATGACATGACCTCTTAAAGCATCTTATAAAGTCAACTTCAGCAGATGTCATTCTCAAGTAGTATTTTCCATCCTTTCAATATTCCTACTTCTACACAGAGATAAGATGCTCATGCGACAATCAAATGAAAAACAACGGTACACAGAAGAAGCACTCAGGGAACAGCAGTATTCCAGCAGCGTGCCTCTCGTAAGTGCTGGGTTCAGTTGTTACAGCAAATAAAACACTTGCTGGATTTGTACAGTAATTAAGACGTTCCCCGAAGGACAGATAAATGCCGGAGTCCATTTTTAGTGTAACTGTACACTTCAGTGTAGCTGCCCGAATTGGGAAAAGAAAGCATGCTTGTCTCATACAAGGTGCATCATCATAACAATCCATCCACTGCGAGAAAGCAAAGTTTATCCTTATCATCGGGGTCCAAGATTGCTACCAGCCAAGCGCCAAATGCGTTTTACACACATGTAAAATGTGTGTTAGGGTCACTCACCACACTGGCCAGTAACTGTTTGAGATAATAACTTTTGAATGCCTCAGTTATATGCAGTCAAATTACAGGGCTCTCCTGTAATAGAATTCTTCTGCACTTCACAATGAATTGCAAACTTGATCTATTGTATAAATGAATGAACGGGCTTTAAATTAACATTAAGATTCAATACAACACCATTGGAAACAGTCAGGCTGACATATTTCTATGAAAAAAAGAACAAAAAATTTTTGTTGGGCAGGTGAAATTTAATTTCGTGCACCGAATAGTTTTTTAATATTTTGTACATTGGTGGCACATGCCTAGGAGTGGCATATTAAACGAGAGCAAAATTATTTTTCTTCCTGCCTATGAAAGGTGGGAAGGTAGGTTACTAACCTGTGATTCTATGGTGGGCGCCAGGGGCTGGATCACCTCGTGGACAGGGACCGAAGAGGAGGAGGGGGGGCCTTTCTTGTTCTGGTGGCCCCTGCCAGGCGGCCTGGGTATAACACCGGCGCCAGAGCCGGAATACAACCCCTGACTGTCGGCGTCCTGGTACAGCGCTGCATGCCTCGCCTCTGCCTCATTCTTCCCCACCACGAACCTGGGCAGCGGCAGGTCCTTCACTGGGGAGAAGGAATCCAGTCACAGTATTAAAGGAGAAAAGAGCAGAAGGTTTTGTTTTATATTTGTTTTACTTGAAATTGTTGAAATGTTTGCTGTATGTTTGCTAGCGATAATCAAATAGGATTCTAATGGTCGACTTATGTTGCAGTTCTAACTTAGCCAATGCTACAATGCTAGCCTCATTAGCACATACCAGAGAAAGAGACTTAAATTGCCTGAAGAAAAACAAGATACTGATCTTTACTAAATGAAATGTGAACCAAAAGGCAGACAAAATATAAATAACTATTAAACAAGGCATGGCCAGTCAAGTTTGCAATAAAGTGTGTGTTTCACAGATATTGCCTAACTGGGAGATTTCATACACATGCTGTACATATACAAGCAGAAGCCTCGAGGTTCGAGGAGCAGACCAATGGCAGGACAAGACAGCAGAGACAATGTGGGGGGGGGCTGAGAGAACCAGGAGATAGATGACACCGTCGTGTCCAGGAAGCGGACCACAATCTGCAATGGACGGTCTTCTGCAGAGCTCTGACGCGAACACGCATACACACAGCTATCTTTACTTCTTGACAACACACAGCCACCTAATCAACTCTTTACTTATCCTGTCTGCGTTTGAATTATTTTACTACTTCTCAGTCGTAAAGCTTTAGTCCCTGAAATGGCTCAATTACCAAAATGTTTTTTCGACAGCACATAATAAGTATAGTTTCAACCAAAGATTATTGCATCTCACCTACAGCGTGCAATACATTCATAATTTATCAGAGACGGCACCTCTACTTCTGTAACTTTCCCCTCCGTGTAAGAGAAAGAGATTTCCATGGTTCAAAGCGTGCCCCATCAAAACAATGTATTGTACTTCATGGCCATCTTGGTGTGAGGAAGTGGCTATGTGCTTCCTTATTATAATTTTATAAACTTGCGCAATCAGTTTAGTAACTTCATGTTGCAAGGTTTGAGACCAAGCGAGTGCCTTCATGTAGTATAAATGTGGATGACTACGAAATCTCCTGTTGCTTTTTAGCAGAAGCCACACCAAAGGCAAACAGAAAGAACGCCATTTTTCAGTTAGACCCTGAGGGGCTTAGACAACAAACTCCATTAGGCCTCTTACGATCAATCACCTGTTACCACAAATGTTGGGCTGTCGCTACCAGCTGGGCAAAACACTTCACATAAAGAGGTTTCAAATAATTTGTGATGTGATAAGATGTGCTTGATTTACATTATCCTACAAATGATGCAGGCACTGCCTGGACTTTTCAGGTGTCTGGTAAGTTCAATGAAGTGCATTTCACACAGATAAAATATTTTAAAACCATTTTCAATATCGGCCAGTTATAGGTCTGGTTAGATTACACTGTAACTGTACAACACAGCATTGTAAAGGGCATGAAGCTCAAAGTGTTATCATCTGCCCCTCACATCCTGTCCTATGATATCTTCAAAACACATTTGACCAAGGGGGAAAGACTTCTGACAGTCCATCACTTCTATAACAGGTTTTTGACCAGGCAGAGACCGGAGCAGCAAAAAGAAAAGAAGAATCTGACATAGCCGAGGCTTTGCGTGAAGAAGAAGATGCCACTGTTTAGCCAAGTGGCGTGGTGTGTTGTTAAGCGATGGCACTGTGCGGGAATTCTTTTCAGCTCTTACCTTCTTGTGCCAGAGGGGATTCTGAAATAAGGTCACGGGAAGAGGACAGGCTAACAAGGCATCAAACGAGAACTTGTGATTAAATGCAAGTCAACTGTAGACTCACCCGAGTTGAGGCTTTCCACCCTAAGGGGCAGTCCGGACTGGGCAATGGCAATGAGCTTGAGAGCAATGTAGAACTGGCTCCGCCCAAAGTGACCCAGCCGAGTGGCTCCACATAGCTCTGTGATCTGAACCAACACACATAAGGAGGAACAGTTAACACCATTGTATTCATCCAAATCTCTGACATTACCCATTACTGACTGACCATTTTTGATTAAATGCTTGGTATGAATACAAATAGAATAGAACTTTGTCCAACTAAGGTTGAAAAATTGTCTTTGGACTCCCCTCTGACAAATCACACACACACACACACACACACACACACACACACACACACACACACACAGGGTAAACGTTATACAAGAAAGGAAGCAAGGAATAAAAAACAAACACATCAAGAAACAGATAGGATTCATACAAGTTTGCTCTCACAATAGTCTATATTTTTTGCTGGTCAGTCAGTGGTCACAAGCAACACTGAGAACACCCAAGGTTCAAATGGAAGAGAAAATCATGCAAACTGGACAATCCTTATTGACTCAGATAGAGAGAGTTCTTATAAGACTCTCGTTAAGCAAGTAAAGTAGAGACACTGCATGAAAATATCAGTACCATATCTCTGAGCCACAGTAATAAAGCAGGATATCGAAATGCATTGAAATTCCCCGCCAAAGACTTATTCACAATATGAAATGTGCCTGCACACAAATTCTGAAAAGCACTTTGCAATCCAATTGGAAGTTTAACTGCTTAAAGTGACGCTTGATCTCATGCAGAGTATGCTTTATGTGAAATGGGAGAGGGGGGCAGAATATACAAAATGAATGAAATGTGTACACAAACACTTTATGAGACAATGCATAGTCTGGTGAGAGTGTATAGTGCATGGCATAGCTGTGTTAGTTGGCCCCATATGCAGGACCCAGAAACCAGTGACCACTGCATCCCCAGTTCAACTTCACAACATCAACATGAAATACCGTGTAAAGTCCGTAAGTATTTAGAGCTACAATACCCTAACACCACCAACAGCACGCTTCAGCTGGCTGAACCTTGTTTTTGCTGACTAGGCACTAATTCTTGTAAACAAAGAGCCAATCACTTTACTTAGCCTGGTAGACTACATCACTACACAACCTTTACTGCACATGTTTCATAGGCCACAAGAATGTTCACCCTACAGATTGGGAATAGAAGACTGCAACAGCTTGATTCTTCCACACAGCTCCTTTGTTGACCTTGAAAAGGATGCTGACTCACAAAATCTAAATGCTGGCCTGCTGAGAGACCCAGAGTCACGAGAATGGGCTGCTGCAGTTAATCTGGCTGCTCAAACCTCATAATTCAAAAACAGACCAGGGAGGCTCTGGGTGGGATCATTTGCGGTGTGACCGCTACATTAATACTGTAATCTAGCCAGTTAGGAGCACATGTCTCAATTTGGCCAATACAGGCTGATAGGGATTACATAAGCACCTGACTTGTGGTGTTGAATGATACACCAGCCATCAGCACTGGATTTAGAGACTGTTCTGTTCTACACATGTTCAGGTTAAGTGACAACTTCTAAAAGGGCACACTGTGGGTATGTGGACGTTGTGACACTGGGTCTACAAGTCAGCTCAATCCAGTGGTGAACAAAATAGCAGATGTTGAAGGAATGACTAAGAGGACAGGAAAGAGTGGGTAGTGAGCTGAAGCAGAGGGGTGACGAGGACAGAATTTGTTACGTTACGTACATATAATGCTATTCGACACATAAACCACAGACTGAGATTACCCACAAAGTGATAGTTGGCGAACAGACCATGACACATACCATCTTATTTATGTATAGGATCTTGTGCACGGTCCACCCTACATTTTCAGCCAGTGTTAATTAACTTGGCTACCTACTCTCTTTGGCTAAAGCTAACATTAGCCAGAAGAAGGTGTGTCTCTTCGGCTACGCAACATAGCTAACCTACAAGGCTAACGATAGCTTTACTGGATGGTCAGCTTTCACTGCCAAGCAAGTTTGTAATATATCTAAATAACATTAGATATATTTAAACTGTCAGGCTGTTAGGCTGACAGTTTAAATTACAGACTGTAACTTGCTAACGTTAGCTTACCTGTAGGACAACTTCGCTGGGTAGCTGGGCCGCCCGGAAAAGGTCAAGAACACTCCCATTGGACGCCACTTTTTTGGTGTTGTCCGTGTCGCAATAAACGAACAAATCGGAGTAATATTTCTGCTCGACATCACTTAATGTTAGACTTTCCATTGTAGTATCAAATGAACCCGAAACCGGACTAGTTGGCTACTGATTAGCCCTTAGCCAATGGCTGGGGCAGGATCCAAAAATGGGCGAGACTTCAGGATCCCAACTTGGCTAGCGTTAACGCACTAGCTAACGCTTAAGGTTAGCAATAATAATATTCACAACGCGCTGCAGATCTTGTACTGCCTTGTTGTCTTCTGATCCACCTGTAAGTGAAAGTCCCAAATACAGTGTATCTGCAATCCGAGGTGGACAATGAACTATTCAAATGTGGGATGCTTTCAGACAGTTAATCACTTAACTTGTTGGGCTAGCCAAGCCAAGTAGCCAACAGCTGGCTAGTACAAGCGAAAGAGCTAACAGCTACCTTGAATCAAAGTCAGCGGTACTAAGCTAACTAGCAAGTCTGAAAGTGCGTCCCTTTGCTTAGCCTGGACGTCTAGCACGTTAACCTTGCTGAATACTACTTCGTCTCCCTCTATTCCGTTACGGGGCGGTGTCTCTGTGTTTCACTTGGAATAAATTCCTCTGCGGAGCCGTTAGAAGTAAAGTTTCAGGGTCTTTTGGTTCCTTCCTCAGCAGTCATAGCCGCCATTCCTACCACCAGTGTCAAGCCAGTCAAAATTGAAATAAGACTTCCGGTAAAATTCTTCAAATTAAAACCATCATTGACGCACATATGTCGCAACGATTTTTTGAGGAATAGAAAGAACCAAAGTGACAATAAAGAAAATACATTAAGGAAATTGTTTTTTTCTAAATGTTTTTTCAGTATAACAGGAGGAATTTTATTCTGTACAGTGTACACCCCGATGCATATTCTTATACCAACGAGACAAACTTTACCCTTGTATTTTGAAGCCAAAGTCACATAACTTCTGGTTTTATCTTAGATAACTCTGGCTACCTTGACGCCCGGTGACGTCATTCGGCAGACGGTGCGCGTCAGCGCGAGTTTGCTTGACCAGCAGAATCCCGGATGAGGGATTTCAAAGTAAATGTCACATTGATGTTATTGACGGTTATAACGACATTCTATTATAACAGAACCTAATTTTGTGGATGAATTGGAAGAGATTAAAAGTTGAGCTTGTTTTGTACACATGTTTTTGTGTCAAACACTGTCATCAGTCATTCTTAATTCTGGGTGATGATAAAAATTGCTTAACAATTTGCACAGCAATGATTAGGAGGAGGGATGGAGGTGTAAGAGGGATAAGGAGAGAAAGTGGCAGAGCGCGAGAAAGAAGAGTCTCAAATGACTGAAGACAAACTCTAATTTGCCATCCGTTGTCATCAGTCTTTCCCTGAGAGGCTGGAGAAAAGCAAATGTGAATTATGTATTACAGTATAGTGTATTGTAAATGGCTGCAGCCTGTGCACTGCAGTTTTAATATACTGTAGACTATGTTCATATTGTACTGTGAAGTATTTTGAGACATTAGTATAATTACTGTAAAGAAACAAGGAATAAGTGAAGAGTCAACATGTTTATCCTCTTTAGTAAAGCCAAAGAGTAAATGAACACACCCAGAGCAACACCGGGGCACCTCTTTGTGACAGCAAGTGGTAATTATATCAAGGTATCACAATTAATTGGACAATGACATGAAGCAGATGTAGGCCGGGGATGGATCAAACACCAGTTTTTCCCTCAGCGCATGGCTAGAGAAAACATACAGTTACTTATACCTTCCCACCGCTTTGCACGTAGACAAGCATTTAGAACATGTTAACGCATTGCATTGACAAAATTGTGATCAATAGTGATGCTCGGCCTAAAGGAAAACAGCATTTCATCAACAAATTATGGATCATGAAATAAATCATTGCATGAAAAAAAAAAAAAAACGGAATTGCGGTAACTTTCTGATAAACATGTTTTACCATTGGTATTCCTGTGTGCATATAGCTGAATATACTTCATCTGCATGTTTAGAAATGTTGTGAACTTATATGTGTTATGAACATTTTTGTTTGTTATATAATAATAATCAATTATTCATTTTGCAATGGGATTTGGGCTGTTATGCAACATGAAAGCGAGTTCAGATGGCTATGTTAACCGTTTTGAGTATGAACCTTAGTTTGGAGGACTGAATGGAACTTGATTGTGGAAGTCGAAGCACTGGTTACAGCCTGTAACTTCCTCCATCCCATATATGGTGCGGGGTCACGATGAAGTCAGATGAGCACGCATGCTATCTTCATGTGCTATGGGAAATATCATTATTACAGGAAGAGCACACGTGAAAGACCCAACAAAGCCCCAACAAAGCGGTAAATACTCCTAAAACAGTGGTCCTCATATCTGGACCCCTGGGTCCAAAGTACTGCTGATTTTCTGTTCTGCCATATAGAGAAAATGCACACCAGACTTGTAACACATTTATTGTTGCTAATAAATGTGTTAACGTAAAGTTGTTCTATGTGCGTGACAACTAAAAGTTAAACAAAGTAAAAATAGAAATATACAAAATGAAAACAGAATAGTGAAAACAAAAACAGCATGGTGCATCATATGTTGCATTCATATCACATATGTAGAATAATGATGGCAAAGTTTGACAGCAACAATTTGGGAGCTGTTAATTTTATTTTAAATTAATATATAATTCCCTGCAGTTGAATTCAGGAAGCCATCAGCTGTCAGCTCCCACATAGTTTTTATGACCTGGAAGCTGATGTGAATAGCATTTTCAAGCACAATGCTTTCACCTACTGTCTGTCCCACTTGACGTGGGTGCAGCAATAGAAGACTCTGACTTTTGATATTATTATATCCCGTCATTATAATTTATCCTAGACCAGTGGTCCTCAAATCTGGTACCGCTGGGTTTCTACCAGGTAATTAGAGATGATCTCAATAGTCAGTCAAGTCAGGAATCATGAGTTGGTTAATTTGTGTTATGGTGGTAATACTTCAGTGGGACACTGCAAGCCTGTTGGATAATGTACAGGAGATCCAGCAGTTCATTACTAATATAGAAGATAGACCGGATGTTATTTGTGTTCAGGAAACGTGGCTTACATCATATTTGAATTTTGGATTTGAATACCCATAATATCAGGGTATATTATGGGTATTCAAATCCAAAATTCAGGGAGGGGAGGGAAACGAACAGATAGAAATGGAAAAGTGATTGAAGGTCTGATTGAGGAGAAAGGGTTTGTTTGTTTGAATTATGGGAGGAGACTAGGAGGGATGTAAATACAAGAAATACGTCAGTCCTGGATCTCAAGTATCTCTAGGAATTGTGAATGGGACGTATGGGAAAAGACAATAGTAGGGAGTGATCTTTATCCAGTGGTGTGTAAGTTAGAGGTAGTATCAATGGTTATATGGAAATAAATGAGCTTGACATGAGGGAGGTTGACCTGACAGGAGATGTTGATGGTGCAAATGGAAAAATAATCAAATGCTGAGGAGATCTACAGTACCTACAGTACAAACAAGCCCAGGTGGGTGTAAGGAGGACAATATGAAGAGCAGCAAGATGGCAGGGGTGTTGTGAGACTATTGGCAGAACAACTCCAGAAATGTTGGCAGTTATAAAGAAGATGATGTATAGAACAGAGTGGCATTATTAAATTCTAACGACGGGAACAGGAAAGAGGCAGCGAACGATGAAAAGAAGGCAGAGATGGTGGCAAAAGCATTCGCTCAGTTAAATAGTTCAGACAATCTCTCTGAGGAAGGGAAGAGAGGAAGGAAGACATCTGAAATGGAATATGGTGGAGTGACGAATAGGAGGGAGGATGAAAATTATATCCCCGCGTGCCAAAAGCAAATTTGGGAGGGAGGGAAGACTCCAATCCATTGTGATCCCAATCCTGAAACCAAGCCAACTAGCTAGTTATTCTACAGTCACGTGGAAACAGTTTGTCCTGAATGTCTACAAATGTATTCAGATGGATCAAAAGAGGCGGAGGCGGGTAAAACAAGGTCAGCTTTTATGGTCCTAAACGGCAAGATCAATGGGACAGACGAACAAAAGGAAGGCATTTGTATCAATTACTGAATATATAGTCAATACTGCAAGGAATTAGGGGAGAAACAGGATAGAGGAGGTTGTAGTCACAAGACTTAAATTGGGACCCAGCGGATTAAATAATACGTGGCATGTTATTGGAAAACATCTGACAGGACTGTGTGACAATTGTCATGAAGAAGAATCTGTGTGACATTTAGATGATAATTAGATAAATTAAATGCGGGATTATCGGAAAGACTCTAGTTAAACAATGGAGGATGGGTTTGTTACAATTTTAAGACAGTAGATAGCAGTAATGCAACATGTTATGGATACCAACCTCTGTTAAAATACAAGAAGGAGGAGGAGCAAGAGGAGTGTACGAGCAGCACTTGAATGTAGCATCATTGTCCTCCGGCTTCGGCTGCCTACACGTACTCATCCATCAACTAAAAGCCAGCCATTGCTGTCAGGTAAATACACATTTCAGACTAACGGTTGCATTAAAAATGATTTCGTATCGATTTTCAAGGAGGATATTTCTCCACCATATATTACATTCAGTTTGTTCCCTCAGTCCTTCCGCAGTAATAACGGCCCGTCCCGGCTAAAGCTAAAGCACTGCTAGCTAGCGGCGAGCTAACGACGCCTGTCTGCTGTTCAACGGGATAACAGGAGTGTTAAATATGTTAATGCCACTGCAGTCATGTAGCGTAGCAGTTTGACTGTGAGTATTGATGGGCACTTATTACTGTACTCAATGAAGTGTAGCAAGCATTACTGCCAAGCTAGCTAGACGTGCTAATCGCCTACTTCCGCATTGCAGAAGTCGGTGCCGTAGGAATGACAGGCGAACTGATGTGAAAAGTTAATAATCTTGAAATACGTATCTATTGTAATAGATCTTAAGTCATGTACGAAATGCAAGGCAACATTAAATTGGGGGACCTTTGAGCAGTTTGGCGTGGTGTTCTCTCCATACAAGAGAGAACTACATATCACACAATTTATGCTTCATGAGGGTAAACTACTCTAAACTCAATTTTGTTCCCCTTCTAGTGACGATGAATGTCCAACATGAGATTACTCTGCTGGTGCAGGAGATTCAGCGACTTGGCAGTAAAAGTGAGTCCAGGCCACGATTCTGTATTTGAGGATGATACAGATTCATCCTCTGTGTTGTTTGGTTCTGAAGCCGTATACAGTACAAGTTTTTTTTTTTTTTTTTTTTTTTTTTTTTTTTT